>PVKP010005483.1:0-89238 GCA_004027715.1 Plecturocebus donacophilus | reverse complement strand
TCCAGGAAATACAGAGAACACCACAAAGATATTCCTCAAGAAGAGCAACCCCAAGGCACATAGTCATCAGATTCACCAGGGTTGAAATGAAGGAGAAAATGCTAAGGGCAGCCAGAGAGAAGGTTCGGGTTACCCACAAAGGGAAGCCCATCAGACTCACAGCAGATCTCTCAGCAGAAACCCTACAAGCCAGAAGAGAATGGGGGCCAACATTCAACATCCTTAAAGAAAAGAACTTTCAACCTAGAATTTCATATCCGGCCATTAAAGAAAAGAACTTTCAACCTAGAATTTCATATCCGGCCAAACTAAGCTTCATAAGCGAAGGAAAAATAAAATTTTTTGCGGACAAACAAGTAGTCAGAGATTACATCACCACCAGGCCTGCTTTACAAGAGCTTCTGAAAGAAGCACTACACATGGACGGGAACAACCAGTATCAGCCATTCCAAAAACATACCAAAAGGTAAAGGGCATCACCATAATGAAGAATTTACATCAACTAATGGGCAAAACAGCCAGTTAGCATTACCAGAAGCTACGATTTTCGTCTCTGATAAAACAGACTTTAAAACAACAAAGAACACAAGAAACAAAGAGGGACATTACATGGTGGTGAAAGGATCAATGCGACAAGAAGAGCTAACGATCCTAAATATATATGCACCCATTACAGGAGTACCCAGATACATAGGGCAAGTTCTTAATGACTTACAAAGAGACTTAGACTCCCACACAATAATAGTGGGAGACTTTAACACTACACTGTATATTACATAGATCAACGAGATAGAAAATCAACAAGGATATCCAGGACTTGAACTCAGACCTGGAACAACTAGACTTAACAAATATTTACAGAACTCTTCTCCCCCAAATCCACAAAACATACATTTTTCTCAATATCACATTATACCTATTTTAAAAGTGACCACATAACTGGAAATAAATCACTCCCCAGCAATTGCATAGCATTTCACAGGTTTAAATAAAATACTGGTTGGCTGCTTATTTGTTATTTTCATCCCCTATTTCTTCCTGTCTCCATTGTTAAGCACAATTATTGTCATAAAAGAGGTTTTTAATACCCATTTTTAGACTGTATTCTAGCTTGGGCAATAAAACAAGAATCCCATTCTCTCTCCCTCTTTCTCTTCCTCTTTCTTTCTCTCTTTCATTCTTTTTTTTCTTTCTTTTGCTGTTTCTCTCTCCTTTTCTAAAATCTCTTCCTCTTTCTTTCTCTCTTTCATTCTTTTCTTTCTTTTGCTGTTTCTTTCTTTCTCCTTTTCTCTCTTTTTCTAAAATCTCTTCCTCTTTCTTTCTCTCTTTTATTCTTTTTATTAAATAAATAAATAAATAAATGGTCCTTTCTGTCTTTCTCAACTGCTGTATCACAAGTCATACCATACACACACAGTATAACAATTATTTAATTACTCCTTGCTTTCCTTGATATTTAGGTTGCTTATAATTAGTCATTATTGCAATCAACACTGTAAAAATCATACCTGTTGCTAGATCTTTGACCACAGCTATCAATATTTCCTTAGGATAAATTTTCTAAAGAATGTTTAGATCAAAGGATATGTAAAAAATTATCCCCAGGAGGAAGTTTTGCTAATTTACTTTCCTAACTGCTGCATTTAAGAGTTCCTATTCATGTCACATTAATTTTTGAATAGTACAGCAAAAGACGGTTAAAACAATGTTGTGTCAAACATTGAATTTTTCTCCCCCACTTATGGGATTTTTAAAATAGATCCCAGAAAATGGCTATGGTTAAACTATATCATTTCCCATAAATTGAAAACCCCAGCTACGTGAGACATACATCTCTGACTGAAACGTGAGCTCCCACAGTTTGGGACAATATCCTTGAGCCACAAGCTGACAGCAAAAAGGTGGCCAGAAGGACCTCATGTTCCCTTTCAGAAGATTTTTCAAAGTGTCTGGGAGACTGCATAGCTTACACAGTTCATGGGCCCAGGGGACTTCGGGGTTTGCTGAGCACTAAAGCCTGGGGCTTGGTGTTAGCAGGAGAGCAAGACTGTGAGCCCTCATTGCCAGCCCGGGGTCAGCTCTGGATGAAGCACAGCCTCTTGCCTTTTTATCGTTTATGAAACTCACACAACTTGAATATATTTTGGTCTGCACAGTGCCAAGGGTAAGTTATTCAAGGGAAGAAACTATTTTAAAACTCACATGAGTGGGAAACATCATTGTCTAGGTCATCAGCAATAATGAATCCCACTATCCTGAAATTCCATAAGATCAGAAGGAAGCACAGGAGACATCCATCTTCCCCTTTGAGCTACCTGCTGACTCCGAGGCTCTCATTCCCTCTTCTCACACCCGCTTTCCTTGCTTCCTTGGAGGATTTTGCAATCTCTTTCCTCTTGGATGCTGCTTTCCAGAACCAAAGGTAGTTAGATTACATTATTTGAGAATGGGGTTTCCATTCAAGTTTCCTAAAGTAAGTGTGCAAGCTTAGCTACACCATCCTGTATCGTGTGATTGACGCGCTGGTCCTGACTTACTGACTCGACAATTGTTGACGAGTTTTGTGCTAATAAATATGAGTTCCCATTTAATGCAGAAAACTGGCAAGAAGGAAACAGGAAACCCAAACTCCAGGATCCTGGTATGAAATTCCTGGATTTACATGTCTCCCTTATTGTTACTCTAGACAGACAGGAGGCAAGAGGAATTATTGACTATTTCCATCCCAAGAAAAACAGAAAATCTAGGACAAGTGGTCACAGGACTTAGGATAACAAGAGTATTGTATTTAAATGTGCTTCTCCTGGGTGCTTAGTGATCAGTACTGCTGCCAGCCTTGGGATTACAGAATAGAACTCATGTTTGTTTTTTTCCCCAAGGAGGAAATGAGTGGAAATATTGACGCTGAGTGGCACTTCTCCGACCCTATGCACTTCTTACGTGTTGTCCGCCAGTAAATGTAAACTACGGAAGACACACGTAACAAAAATACATTGATTCACATGATAGTTTTAATATGGAAGACTGTCTGAAACACTGAGTCCACATTCTGGGAAAATATGTTGGAAAGGCAATATTGAATTCTTACTTCTCCTCTATCTTTGTGACTGACGCTCATCCATGCATTGAGAAGTTTCTCAGCCTCAGCACTACTGACATTTGAGGCCAGATAATTCTTTCTTGTGGGGATTGTCCTGTGCATTGTAGGACATTTAGCAGCATACTTGGCCTCTACCTTCTAGATGCCAGTAATAATCTCAAGCCTCCAGGCAATGCCGAATGTCACCTGGGAAACAAAGTCACCTCTGTTGAGAACCACTGCACTCGAGGGAGTCAGAATGGTGAACTCAGAAAAGCACTGGATTGAAAAGGGTTCCAGTCCAGATTCAGTAGTCAGCTAAGTGTAACTCTGGTCACTCAGTGTTGTCAGATTCCATTAACGCATGTGTCTTTAGCTGTTGTGCAGACCTTGAGGTAGAGATGTGCATGTACTCAGATACAACCTGCAAAGGAGTGGAGATGCAGGCACGGGCAGAGAGAGAAGGCAAACAACGATGCAGCTGCAACAGAGCTCAGCCTGTCCCACAGGAGCTCTGGAACCGGGATAACCCATCAGAGTTGTCTCAGATTGATGCAAGGGGATCAGGCCTTTGTATCTCCACATCAACCAGGCATTGGGTGTGGAATGCCCCAAGAGAAGAGGCATAACCTTAGGCAAGGAGGTTTCCTTCAGCACAGGGCACAGCACTCCTTCCAGGCTGAAGGAGGGACTCAGCCATGAGCCATCAGTAGCCATGCTCAGAAGCTGGCAGCCTGAGTGCCTCTCTGCATGGTGGCACACCACGGCATCCACTACAGTACCTGAAAAGTGCAGGGCTGACATTCACCAGGCATGAGGTAGGACATGGAGGTGATTCAAAATCAGATTCCCCAAGGAGGAATCCCGTCTACCCTTGGGCACACTGCCTTGGCCTCATCTGAATAACTGGCCTCTTTTTCAGACCCTTGTGGTCTCTACTACTCCAGAAACAGCAAATACATAGCGAGGGATTATTCTACATCTGACATCATGAGGCACTGGAGATAGAGCAGATGGCAAAACAGGGTCCCTATTCCCAAAAGCTTTCATTCTAGTTGGAGGCAAAGAAGAGCAAGGAGTGAGATTGGCACAGGCATGAAGGAATGAATCCGAGGTAACCACTCAATCCACCCAGCGAGGCTGTTGCCTGAGGAGGAGACGCTGCATGACACTGTCAGGAAACTAGCTACAGGAGGCAGCTCCAGTCTGACACCGCTGCAAGGATAAGAAGACAGCAATGTGAAAGCACTATTCCCAGAGAAAGAAAAAAGCTAAAGAAATCAGCTTTCCCAGACAAAAAGGATAGGCACTTAAAGCTGAACAAAAAAATCCTGAAATATTGATGACAGAAAAAAAGCTGTTGATTTTCATGACATGCATGATATTTATTTATGAGTCCTCATTATGAAAATGATTTTCATTTTCGGCTAGGTGCAGTGGCTCACGCTTGTAATCCCATCAGTCTGGGAGTCTGAGACAGATGGATCACTGTGGTCAGGAGTTTGAGACCAGCCTGGCCAACATGATAAAACGCTGTCTGTACTAAAAATACAAAAAATAGCTAGGTGTGGTGGCAGGCATCTGTAATCCCAGCTACTTGGGAGGCCGAGGCAGGAGAACTGCTCAATCCGTGAGGTAGAAACTGCAGTGAACTGAGATCGTGTCATTGCACTGCAGCCTGGGTGACAGAGTGAGACTCTTGTCTCAAAAAAAAATATTTTCAATATTGCATTATTTTCTTTTAATTGAATGATCAAACACATTTATATAAATAAAATACTTTTGAAAGTTTGTGTGTGTGTGTGTGTGTGTGTGTGTGTGTGTGATCTGCACAAGAGTTCTAGATCCTTGCTACTCAAAAGTGTGGTCCATATAGATGTTTCCATTGCATGCAGCTTCTGAGAAATTCAGTGGGAATGGGGTGGGCTTGGGATTCTGCATTTCTAATAGTTCACAGGTGACGCCGATGCCGCTGACTCACAGAACACACGTTGAAGAGGACATTTTCTAGATCATTCAGCTAAGTGGTTATTAACATTCAGGTGGAGAAATAGTTGAGCATTCTGGAAAGGAAAAGAAATCTGGAAACAATATTGCACCAAGAACCTGGCAGCAAAGTGAACCCTAATTAAAACTTCAGCAAAGCAAAAGATATTTCCTTCAGCACCAAAACGTAATTGCCACTGGGTCTAAGACAACACTAAGTGGTGTCATCTGCGGGCAAGCATAGGTAGCCACATGGACTCCGGATGTATTCTTTACAACAAAAATACTACAAAACAAGACCTGAATAATATTATTCTGTGTGAAAATGGGCCAGCCCTTCACCACAGCATTTTCCTGAACTGAACTGGCACTCACAACCATTCACTTCAAATGTCAGAGCTGAGCCCTTAAGTAAAATAATTTGCTATAGGCATCATGTTGCTAAGACCATTACTGAACATTTGTAATAAAGGAGTAAGATTTGATCTTAAAATAAGTCAAAGACCATTGGAGTCAAAATTAGTTGAATTTCTATTGACAATTTTATTCTAGATGCCTGGTATCATTCAAGGATTTTACCCTTTGTTTTAAATTAAGAGCTCTTAAGGTACATTATAAGTCAACGTTTTGGATCTTTTTTTTTATCACAGCCATGAAGATTGGATGTGTCAGAAAATTATTCTATGAGGATGATAAGTGATTTGTACAAACAGCTCAAGTTTATGGAGGTAAGCAGAACTTTATGAAATGAATGATGGCATAACAGCATTTTTAAAAAAATTTCCGATTATTTCAGTGATATTTTCATGTAATAATGTTTCCTCAAAGTGACTCAAATCTAAATACTTTAAACATCCAATAAGGCTTATCCTGGCTAATTAATTAAATAACTTTCACTAAATGTGTGTGTGTATCTATATATATTTTATAGTTTAACAACGATATGGTTTGGCTGTGTACCCCCACCCAAATTTCATCTTGAACTGTACTCCCATAATTCTCACATGTTGTGGGAGGGACCCAGTGGGAGATAATTGAATCATGGGGGTAGTTTCTCTCATACTGTCCTCATGGTAGTAAATAAATCTCACAAGATCTGATGGTTTGATAGGAAGAAACCCATTTTGCTTGGCTCTCATTCTCTCACTTGCTGCCGCCATGTAAGAAGTGCCTTTCACCTTCCACCGTGATTATAAGGCCTCCCTAGCCATGTGGAACTGTAAGTCCATTCAACCCCTTTTTCTTCTCAGTCTTGAGTATGTCTTTATCAGCAGCATGAAAAAAAACTAATACAATAATCTGTTTTTTAAAATTGACTTAAAAATTCAAGAATGTAAACTATTCAAAAATGATCTAACAGGAAGGAAGTATTCACAAAGATTAACCATGTAATATCAGTGGCTTTGATTATAATTTTTTAAATAGCACTGTCACTATTTGGGTTGCTCATGGATAGGAAGAATCAATATTGTGAAAATGATCATACCGCCCAAAGCGATTTGTGGATTCAGTGCTATTTCCATTAAACTACCATTGACATTGTTTACAGAAATAGAAAAAAAACTATTTTAAAATTCATATGGAACAATAATAACAAAAAAAGCCTGAATAGCCAAGGCACTCCTAAGCAAAAAGAACAAAGCTGGAGGCATCATGCTACCTGACTTCAAACTATACTACAGAGCTACAGTAACCAAAACAGCATGATACTGATACAACAGCAGACATATAGACCTATGGAACAGAACAGAGAACCCAGAAATAAGGCCACACACCTGCAACCATCTGATCTTTGACAAAGCTGAAAAAAGCAATGGGAAAAGGATTTCCTATTTAATAAATGGTGCCGGGAGAATTGGCTAGCCATATGCAAAAAAATTGAAACTGGACCCTTTCCTTATACCATATACAAATATCAACTCGAGATGGACTAAAGACTTAAATGTAAAACCCAAAACTATAAAAAACCTAGAATAAAAACTAGGCAGTTCCATTCAGGACATAGGCACATGCAAAGATTTAATGATGAAGACAACAAAGGCAACTGCAACAAAAGCAAAAATTTACAAATGGGATCTAATTAAACTAAAGAGCTTCTGCACAGCAAATGAAACTATCAATAGAGTAAACAAACAACCTACAGAATGGAAGAAAATTTTTGCAATCTGTACATCTGACAAAGGTCTAATATCCAGCATCTACAAGGAGCTTAAATTTAGAAGAAATATAAATACCCCATTAAAAGTGGGCAAAGGATATGAACAGATACTTCTCAAAAGAAGACATGCATGCATCCAACAAACATTTGAAAAAAAGCTAAGCATCATTGATCATTAGAGAAATGCAAATCAAAACCACAATGAGATACCATCTCACACCAGTCAGGATGGCAATGACTAAAAAGTCAAAAAACAGATGCTGGTGAGGTTGTGGAAAAAAGGAATGTTTTTACACTGTTGGTTGGAGTGTAAATTAGTTCAGCCATTGTGAAAGACAGTGTGGTGATTCCTCAAAGACATAGAGGCAAAAAATAGCATTCAACTCAGCAATCGCACTACTGGGTATATACCCAAAGGAATATAAGTAGTTCTATTATAAAGACACATGTACACGTATGTTCACTGCAGCAATATTCACAATAGCAAAGACATGGAATCAGCCTAAATGCTCATCAATGATAGACTTGATAAAGAAAATGCAGTACAAACACCTCATGGAATACTATGCATCCATAAAAAGGAATGAGATCATGTTTCCTTTGCAAGGACATGGATGGAGCTGGAGGTCATTATCCTTAGCAAACTGACACAGGAACAGAAAACCAAATACCACATGTTCTCTCTCATAAGTGGGAGCTAAGTGATGAGAACACATCAATACATGGGGAAGAACAACACACACTGGGGCCAGTCAGAGGGATGGAGGTGGGAGGAGGGAGAGGATTAGGAAGAATAGCTAGGGGGTGCTGGGATTAAAACCTGGGTAATGAGATTTTCTGGTTTAGCAAACCACTGTAGCACACGTTTACCTATGTAACAGATCTCCACCTCCTGCACATGGGCCCCATAACTTAAAATAAAAGCTGGAAATTTAAAAAAAAAAAAAAAAAAAAGAAATAATAGCACAAAAACCCTTTATCTAAAGTAAAGTTAGTCTAAAACTCAAGAGTCAAAACTCTCTGAGGCAACTTTAATGAAAAGAGAATCATATATATCTGTCAGAAAAAAAAGATTTGTCATAGTAGAATTTACATCAAGCAAAAATGTCTTAAGATTGAGTTCCAATTGTACATATTATTTAAAAAGCTAACATGATATTTTTGTCTGAACAGAGCAAAATAAAATAATTCTTGTTTCTACCCCTCAAAATATCCATAAAAAACAAATTATATAATTCTACTTCTCTATATCCAATGATGGTTCCTCAATTCATACATTTTTTTTTATAAGCAAGAGATCAATAATGAGTAAATGTATATTTTAAGGAACTACTTTTTTTTTAGCATATGTGGTTGGGGTATCAGTTAGAGTGGATTCTTTTCCTAAGCTTTTTTTTTCCTGAACATTTTATACTATTCAAGTATTCAAGTGCTGGTCGCAAAATATATAGAAATAGCTTGAAATCTCAGCCAAATGATTGTGTTAGTACAACTTTGATGTCAAATATATTTTATTGTAATTATTTTTAACCAGAAAGACATGTACTATACTTCTATTTTCCAGAATGTTAAAATAATCAGCATGCCATATTTTTCAATCATTCTGCATAAATGGTAGTTCACTGGTCATTTTAATAGTATGTAATTTCAATACAGGCAAATTAATATAGCACTTCAGTCTTTATAAAGTGATTTTCATTTGCATTGCCTCATTTAACCCTCGCAACAACCTTTGAGGTAGGCATTATCGTAGTCCTCATTTTTATATCTAAGGAGTCTCAAAGAGATTATGCAGTTGACCCCAAAGCATCTAGCTATTGAGTAGTAAAATCAGAAATCAAATCTTGGGCTGAGATGGTTTTCTCCTCTTGATGCATAAAGTGAAGTGTGACACAGACTATAAAAGATAATGATGCCTAAATACATATATGCTCTTCATTATCCATTAAATATTTCATGGCCATGCTCTGCTTTTCCTGAGTCTGCTACGTCTTCTATACTTCATGTCCACTGTGAAGGCATTTCACAGTGCCTTGAAATAAAACGCAGCAACTTGCTTTTACCAGTCTATTGTTTCTGCCTGACTTGAGATAGCACTGCCATTGACCATGCATTCATCCATTCATTCAACAAATATTTACTGGGCTTTTATCACATAGCAGGTACTGTGCTTTCAGTCTTTCTAATGGTGTCGGTGGATACACACACACAATCTAAACAGCCAACATATATACAACTCCCCACTTGTTCTTTCCAATAGTATATTCTGATTGCCACCAAGTCTAATACCTTACAGTTAGCTTGGATACAGACAGAGGTATGATTTGCCTGACATAGCATTCCATTTGGGGAGACAGTTCCTTGTGAATGGGTACACAGCTCCCTCACTGGCAGAACTTGGAGAGGATTTGAGATGGTGTGTTGGTTAGTAATTTCGTGGACTTATGTTGAGAGAAATGTTGTTTCCTTCATAATTTTCATTCAATAATTCTGATTACATAAAATGAATGTCATTGTTTGGGGCTGCTGTACGTTTAACTTCTTTATAACTTGCTAGTCTCTCTTTTTAGCAGAGAGAAAGCTTCAGGCTCAGAACCTTAAGCAAGCAACTTGAGTAAAAATTTAATACACTTTTTCATTGCATTTATTTTTAGTGTTACCTTTTTCATGGTGAGTGAAATGTGGTTACATTTCCACACAGAATATGGATAAAGTTTCTTTTATAAATTATTCACATATAAAAGTCAGTCTATATTTAACATGATGAAGCATACGATGATTGGGGTTTTGCGATACGCCATAAATTATGGAGGCAGGACAGAAATCACTGACATTGGGGAAAACTCGTAGGCAGAAAAAGCAGTGGGTTGATCAGTAGCAGCCTACTTCTAGGCCAGGTTGTGTGACTTTGAAGAGATCATTGAATTTTGTAGCTCCTCATCTTCATCTTTAAAACGTGGGGTTGGATGAGATCTATACTGCAACCTTTTTCTGTCCCCAACCCCCTGGGGACAGAATTCCCACTGCACTGAGGAACCTTACTACTGTAATGTTGGCAGACTAGAAATTAGAAGGTTAGCAGGAAATGTTTAGTTATTCCAAGTTCCCCAGGCTTCCACTCCCAAGTGTCTTCTATTCATTATGTTAAGAGCATGGTCAGGGGTTGAGAATCACCAGGCAAGATCATCTCTAAGGCCTCTTCCAATTCTAAAACCATAAGAAGCTCTAATTTTACACATAAATGTGCATGCAAAGATATCAAGGACGTTTGGTAGCTGTGAGAAGAAAATATGCCCATAATTTTTCTTAAGAAGGAAGAATTATTTAAACTAATGATAAGTGTGCTTCTTTAGGGGAAAGGTATAGATGGACAAACTCCAGGAGAGAAATGCTTTTTGCGAGGTTGATTAAAAGTTGAGCTCTGTTAGTCAATGAGAATATGGCTTCTCTGAATCTGGCAAAAACTCCTATCAGATTATGGAAATGTATTTATGTATATGTGTGCCAAAGATATTGGAGGTTCAGTTCCACACCACTGCAATAAAGCAAATATGATAATATAGTGAGTTTTTTTGTTTTCCAAGGCATATAAAAGTTATGTTTATATTATACTATAGTCTATTAAGTATGCAATACACCTATGTCTAAAAAATAATGCATATAACTTAATATAAAAATTTTAAATGCTTAATTGCTAAAAATACTAACAATCATCTAAGCCTTCAGTGAGTTATAATATTTTTGCAGGAGTAGGGTTTTGTCTCAATGTTGATGACTGCTAATGGATCAGGATGAGGGTTGCTAAAGCTTGGGGTGGCTGTGGCACTTTCTTAAAATAACAATGAAGTTTGCCACATTAATGTACTCTTCGTTTCCTGAAAGATTTCCATAGCATGCGATGCAGTTTGATAGCATTTTACACACAGCAGAACTTCTTTCAAATCTAGAGTCAATCCTCTCAAACTCTGCAGCTGCTTATCCACTAGGTTTATAGAATATTCCGAATTTCCTTTGTTGTCATTTCAACAATGTTCACAGCATCTTCGCCAAGAGTAGATTCTATCTCAAGAAACCGCTTTTTTGGCTTATCCATAAGAAGCGACTTGGCCAGGCATGGTGGCTCACATCTGTAATTTCAGCACTTTGGGAGGCTGAAGAGGGTGGATCACCTGAGATCAGGATTTCGAGACCAGCCTGACCAACATGGTGAAACCCTGTTTCTACTAAAAATACAAAAATTAGCTAGGCATGATAGCAGGTGCCTGTAATGCCAGCTTCTCAGGAGGCAGACACAGGAGAATCACTTGATCCTGGGCGGTGGAGGTTGCAATGAGCCAAGATCACGCCACTGCACTTCAGCCTGGGTGACAGAGCGAGATTCCATCTCAAAAAAAAGAAAAGAAAAAAAAAACTCCTCATCTGTTCGTCTGTACAAGTTTTATCATGAGATTGCAGCAATTTTCGTCCCATTTTCACGTACCATTTCTAATTCTAGTTCTCTTGCTATTTCCACCACATCTGCAGTTACTTCTCTACTGAAGCCTGGAACCCCTCAATATCATCCCAGCTTCTTCCAAACACCTGTAAATACTGATATTCTGACCTTCTTTCGTGAATGACAAATGTTCTTAATGGCATCTAGAATACTGAATTCTTACCAGAGGATTTTCAATGTACTTTGCCCAGATCCATTAGAGGAATCACCATGGCAGCTACAGCCTTATAAAAACTCCAGCCTTGGTGACAGAACAAGACTCCATCTCATAAAAAGAAAAAATGTATTTCTTAAATAAAAGGACATGAAAGTCAAAGTTAGTCCTTGATCCATGGGCTGCAGAATGGATGCTGTGTTAGCAGGCATTAAAACAACATTCATCTCTTTATACATCTCCATCACAGATCTTGGGTGACTAGGTGCATTGTCAATGAGCAGTACGTAACCTTTGAAAGGAATCTGTTTTTCTGAGCACTATTTTTTAAAGCCCAACAGTGGGTTTAAGATAATCAGTAAACCATGCTATAGACAGATATGCTGTCACAGGCAGAGTAGATTAAGCAAATTCTTAAGGGCCCTGCGATTTTCAGAATGGTAAATGAGCATTAGAGTCAACTTTTAAGATACCAGCTACATTAGCCCTTAACAAGAGAACCAGCCTGTCATTTGAAGCTTTGAAACCAGACATTGGCTTCTCCTCTCTAACTATGAAAGTCCTAGACGGCATCTTCTTCCAACAGAAGGCTGTTTTGTCTACATTGAAAATCTGTTGTTTAGTGTAGCTGCCTTCAACAGTGATCCTAACTAGATCTCCTAGACAACCTGCTGCAGCTTCTACATTAGCCCTTGCTGCTTCACGTGCACTTTTATGCTCAGAGACAGCTTCTTTCCTTGAACTTTATGAACCAACCTCTGGTAGCTTCCAACTTTTCCTCTGCAGCTTCCTCACCTCTCTCAATCATCATAGAACTGAAGAGTGAGGGCCTTGCTCAGGACCAGGCTTTAGCTAAAGGCAATGCTGTGGCTGGTTAGACCTTCTATATGGACCACTCAAACGTTCTCCATTATCAGCAATGAGGCTCTTTAGCTTTCTTATCAATCATGTGATCACTGGAATAGAACTTCTCATTTATTCAATCACATTTCCTTTGCTTTCAGAACTTGGTTAGCTCTGTTGCTAGAGGCCCAGCCTTCAGTTTATCTCAGCTTTCAGCCTATTTCAGCTTTCAACATGCCTTCCTCACTAAGCTTTATCATTTCTAGCTTGTTATTTAAAGCGAGAAACGTGCAACTCTTCCTTTCACTTGAACAATTAGAGGCCACTGTGGGGTTATTAATTGACCAAATTTCAATATTGTTATGTCTCAGGGAATAGGGAGGTCCAAGGAGAGGGAGAGAGACAGCAAGATGCAGTTAGGTGGAGCAGTCAAAACACACACATTTGTTGAATAAATTTGCCATCTTACATGGGTGCAGTTTGTGGCACCCCCAACCAATTACAATAGTAACATCAAAGATCACTCATCACAGATCACCGTAACAGATATAGTAATAATGAAAAAGTTTAAAATATTGTAATAATTACCAAAAGGTGATACAGAGACACTAAGTGAGCACACGCTGTTAGAAAATGGTGCTGAGTATTCACAACAGCAAAGACACAGACTCAATCTAAATGCCCGCCAATGGCAGAGTGGATAAAGGAAATGTGGTACATACACACTATGGAATACTATGCAGCCATAAAAAAGAACGAGATCATTTTCTTTGCAGGAACACGGATGGAGCTGGAGGCCATTATCCTTAGCAAACTAGCACAGAAACAGAAAAACGAATATCACATGTTCTCACTTACAAGTGGGAACTAATTGATGAGAACACATGGATACAAAGAGAGGAAGAGCAGCAGACACTGGGGCCCCCACTGAAGGGTGGAGAGTGAGAGGAGCAAGAGAAACAGAAAAAATAGCTATTGGATATTAAGCTTAGTACCTGGGTGATGAAATAATCTGTATAACAAACTTCCATCTGCTAATGGAAATTCCAATAGGTAAACAGAAAATAAATTTATCTACATAACAAACCTGTACATGTACCCCTGGACCCTAAATAAATGTTTAAAAAAAAAGAAAAATGAGAAATGGTGCTGACAAACTTGCTCAACACCAGTTTGCCACAAATCTTTAATTTATTTAAAAAAATACATTATCCATGAAGCACAATGCAGTAAACCACAATAAAGCAAGGTATTCCTGCATAAGTATAGATACATGTGTACATGCATTTGTATATGTATGTATCTATAATAAAATACAATCGTACCTCACTGATCCATAACTCAGTGTCTGGAGATGTCTTGTATCTGGAATAAACCTGAATATCAGTAAATAAGCACCCAAAATAAATATCACAAAGTCTTTCTGCTACAGTTCACATGCCCTCCAAGAACTCCACTCACAGCAGTTCACAGAGGCAGCTAACAAGAGGGGGAAAAACATTGAGAAACACTAAGTTCAACAGAATCGAAGAAGATTTCTTTCCTGCAGGACTTAGGGGAGCCTTTAAAATGTTAAGATGTGTTGAGAGCCCCCAAGGAGAGAATAATTGACTATCCTGTAAACGTATTTGACCAATAACGCCCTTTCCTTTCAAAGCTATGCTAATATTTCTCCTCATGATGGCCCCTACATTTCTAGAGCCACCTTAAGGTTCGAACTTTCCAAGTGTTTCCACATATATCACATCTCATTTTGTCCTTATGACATGCGGTGGAGCGGGCTGAGTGGGAATTATTTCCCTGGGGTGATGGGAGCAGCAGAGGCAAGACCAGGACCGGGATTCTCTCAGCCCTGCTCACCCCTCCAGATGTCAGCAAGTTCGCAGTGCCAATACATGACATTCTCCCGGACTTCCTTCAACATGTCTTCCCAGAATTGGAGATTTCCTTTTTCTGGTCCTTCTGGTGAGGAACCAAGATAAGGAACTGACGTCAAAGAGATTCCCTTGAAAACACCCTGAAATTCTCAAAGTATTCCTGAAAAGAGTTGTGATGAAATTTAATGTTACATAATGCTTCTCCTCAAGGCTGTATTTCATTTGCTCGACAGAACGACAAGGGTCTGAAATCCACACTTGAAACGAGACAAAAGTGCTGAGTCAATGGAAGGAAGTACAGTGATGCTTCTGAAATAACGAGGAATTTTCCAGGAGGCTTGAGGTAGCATTTTCTGGTTGAAAAAAATGTTCCACAAAGAACATTCTTTGGTAAAGTAAAAGCTTCGTCATTCGGAAGAAAAAGAGAGAAGTACCCCAGCGGCATCCATAGCGGGTGAGGCCACAGCTGCGGCTGCAGCGCAGCGGGGTGGGGGTCAGCCTTGCAGAAGAGAGCAATGGGCTGAGCTGCTGCGACCGCCAGGAGGATGGAAAACAGAGGGAAGGGAGAGGGGGTGATACTCTTGGCCAATGCAATCTGGTTCTGGATGGGATGGAGGGGGTGCCTTGGGCACCCTCAGAGAAGACCAGAGCTCGGGCTCAGGGCTCCATCCCAGACCCTATAATGGCTTTATAATCCTTGGCAAGTTGCCCCAGGCCAGGAGTTTCAATTCTTAAGTCAACACAGTGTCAGTGCTGAGGGCTTACTTGCCTGTGGGCCACAGGTGCCCAGACAGACCCTGCGAGCCTCAGGACTCAGATCTATGAGCCCCCGATGATGTTCCTGCCAGGCCCCACCCCAATGCAGGGATTGTCACAGAATTGCACCCCACACCAGCCTGTGCCCCCACCCCACGTGGCCTGGGAGGAGGGGCTGAAAGGGAGGCCATGCTCCATTCACAGGCCATGGGGCCGGCGTCTGCCTCAGGAAGGGCACCATCGTAGAATTAGTCCCAAGGAGTGCCTTTTGCTGTTCCCCACAAGGCCCCAGCATCTCGCCTGGGTCCCGGATCCTCTCTCAGGACTTTTCAATTGTTGAGTCAAATCACTTAATATAAAAGAAAATAAGACCAAGAAACAAACATCGAATAGGCAAAATCTCCACAACTTGCTGCTGAAATTCTTGTTTAAAAGAGATAATAAAGAAGCTTAACAACCCTTTCTGAGTGGCCTTGGAAAAAAAATTGGAACTGGGGTTCTGTACTCCAGGAAATCCTTATGGGAAAGGAGACTAAACCTCTATTCTTCTTTCTAAGATGAAGGTTAAAAGTTTAGTTTATCATTACTATTATTGTATTATTTTTTAATTTTCCATTTTGCTGATATGTAACTACAGCCATTCATTGCTTAACAATGGGGACACATGCTGAGAAATGCATTGTTAGGGGATTTCATCATTGTGCAAATACCACAGCGTGAACCTGCACAAACCTAGATGGTACAGCCTACTCTACACCTAGGCCAGATGGTATAGCCTACTGCTTCTAGGCTACAGACCTGGACAGCATGTGACTGTACGGAATATGGAGTAGGCAACTGTAACAGAATGGTATGTACTTGTGCATCTAAATATATCTAGGGCGGGTGCGGTGGCTCACACCTACAACCCCAGCACTTTGAGAGGCCAAGGAAGGTGGATCACCTAAGGTCAGGAGTTCAAGAGCTGCTTGGCCAACATGATGAAACCCATCTCTATTAAAAAATATATAAAAATTAGGTGGGCATTGTGGTGGATGCCTGTAAACCCAACTACTAGGGAGGCTGAGGCAGAAGAATCTCTTGAACGCCGGGGGCATAGTTTGCAGTGAGCCGGGATCGCATCATTGCACTCCAGCCTGAATGACAGAGCCAGACTCCATCTCAAAAAAAAAAAAAAAAAAAATCTAAACATAGAAAAGGTACAGTAAAAATATAGTATTATAATCTTATGAGATCACCATCATAATATTTATCTATACTTGACCAAAATGTCATTATGTGGCGCACAACTATACAAAAAAATCACAATTAAAAATATTCACACTATGCCTTGTTTTAGCAAAACGAATCCTTTATGTGTGTATGGCTTCACATTTGTTTGATTAGGTATTATCTGAGAGAAACTGAAAACTGCATAATTCAATTAAATCTTATTTATTTATTCAGTCATCCATCAGGCTTGCTTATGTAAACCACAACTGAAAATCAGAGCTAATGGCCTCACGTCTAAAACAGGTAAAGAGATAAAGATGAAGCCTACTGTTCCCTTATTCATTAAGTGCAGTTGGTATTAAGTGCGGTAAGTGAGCCGGCACACCAGGATAAAATAGCTCCTGTCCCAGGAGAAGAAACACCCAGCAAGCATTCAGAACTCTAGCAAGGGCCATTCCTACTGTTTTACAAATACCAACAAGTTCTGTATTTGCTCCCTGAATTTACTGTCTGTTAGAAGCAGCAGTTTAGTGGGATGGAGAGAAGCTGCTACTACCAGCCACTTGAGAGCAGGGGGAAGGCTAAGTGATCACACAGGAGATGCAAGCCTCCAACAGAGCCAAAAGTGCACCCCGCAGGACAGATCAAGGGTGGGACAGTGAGTCCCTCCCACAGTGACAGGTTGGATCACAGCCAGGTTCCAGAAATGATGCCTTACAACATTCAAACAATGGCTAATATTTCTACTGGAGAAGAAAACCATGTGAAATATGTTTTAAAGAGGTTTCCAATAAATGGTTAAAGAAAAGGGGGATGGATATGATGGTTAAAGCTCTAAACTTTTGCTTTCTAGAAAACACCATTATCTGGGCTCTTCATTCCATGCTGTTCCAGATAAGTAAGTCCTTACACTATGTTTTACTACAATTATCTCTCTTTACTTCTTTTCAAAATGCCCAACTCCAGCTGCTGTATCTCATTAAACTTTAAGTTTCACTGCAAAACTCACCACGTGCGGAAAAGAATGAGATGATTCTGCACAAAACTGGTAGTCACAATAAAACAGCTTTATTTCCAAGGCCCCGAAATGCTCAGTTGTGTCATCGACCACACTCCCACCCTCAAAAATCCACCACAAACACTTCTGCTGAGAAGAGGATTGAACACATAGGAAAATGTAAGCTAACAGTCATATTTTTTAAAAACTTGGAAGAAGATCCGCTAAGTGTCTGAATGAGAACCAGAAAAGGGCTCCTCTTCCAGAAACCAGGACTGGAGGTCTGAAGCAAAAGCCAGAATTTCTCTAACGCAGGACAACACTAGGCTGGTATTTGAAGAGAGGATCTGTCTTCGTTGTTTATTTTTTTTCTTTCAGAGGAGGTAAATTTGTCCTATTAATTCAGCCAAAATAAATAAGGACAATTCTCTGGAATTCACTTGTCCTTTTAAAAATGCAGAAAATAAAGTGTAAGTAATGAAATTTCAGCTCGTAATTCCTCCAAGTTATAAAACAATAGCAACAATAATCAAATAGAGATGTCTTGTTCTCCTAGAACAAGGAATAAAATTCATATTTTACCAGGCCAGGCGCAGTGGCTCATATCTGTAATCCCAGCACTTTGGGAGGCCAAGGCAGGTGGACCCCCTGAGGTCAGGAGTTCAAGACCAACCTGACCAACATGGTGAAACCCCATCTGTACTAAAAATACAAAAAAAAAAAAAAAAAAAAAAAAAAAAAAAAAAAAAAAAAAAAAAAAAAAAAAAAAAAAAAAAAAAAAAAAAAAAAAAAAAAAAAAAAAAAAAAAAAAAAAAAAAAAAAAAAAGCTGGGCATGGTGGTGTGCACCTGTAATCTCAGCAACTCAGGAGGCTGAGGCAGGAGAATCACTTGAACCTGGGAGGCGGAGGCTGCAGTGAGCTGAGATCATTCCATTGCACTCCAGCCTGGGAAACATGAGCGAAACTTCATCTCAAAAAGAGAAAAAAAAATTCATATTTTACCAAGTGTAGTAATTATGCTATCATAAAAATAGTTCCCATATTTAAGGTTCTTTTCCAACAAGGTCAAAACCATGGCCTATGACTCTTCACTGCCAAGACTGACAATGGAGAGGTTCAGAGTGTATGATCTGAAGGAAGACAGCCTAGGTTCGAATCCTGCAACTCCACCTACCTCGTAAACTACTTAATATCTCTCAGCCTCAGCTTGTCCACAAGTAAAATGGAAGGGCTAATAACTCAGGAATTTGTGAAGATCAAATAAAATACATGACATGGGACTGAACCCAGAGTAGGCGATCACAAAACATTTGTTTTATTTTGTTTTGTTTCATAGACTAAAGCTGCTTAAAGTTCTTTGGGTCACAGTAGGTGTTCAATAAATATTTTTGAATAAACACATCAATATACTTTAAAATCAGTTAAATTCCAAATTCCAATTTAACTCTATCTGCATTGCTTTTTTTTTTTTTTTTTTTTTTTTTTTTTTTTTTTTTTTTTTTTTTTTTTTTTTTTTTTTTTTTTTTTTTTTTTTGCTAAGTGCTAATATAGCACCAGATACTGTGGCAATCAAACAAGGTGTCCCTGCCATGTCACCAAAGAGTTTGCAAACAGAATTGAAATGAGGCACACAGCACAGTTGAACAGCATCCCATAAAGATTGTCAGGATCAAGCTGGGTGTTACCTACTACCGGCACCATGAAAATGGAAGATGATTTTTACCATGACAAAAAAAAAAAATGGCGTGACATTTTTAATCCTGGCTGCCTCTAAGAAACTGGCAACTAAAGGATTTCTTGTTTGCTGGGTGAGGGGATGGGTGTGAGAATGTCAAGTATGGAAGGGCTCAGAGAGAATTCAGATGCTCCAAATGAGATCAAATGACCTCACAGATAGAAACTAGCAGTTTCACTTTTTGTTCCGAATTAAGGGTGTAAGTTGGAACAGTGCTAAGTTGGGGAAGATGGGGAGGGGTATAAAGCAGAATGAGAAGGAAGCGAGAGTGGGTGGAGGAACTGGTTTTCTGTGCGTCTCTGGCAAGCAGAGGCAAAATCAGGACATATCTTGATGTGTAGACATGCTCCAGGTATCAAGACCTGTTAATAGCCCCTGGTGATCAGGGCAGTTTCTACCATTCAGAAACCTCTGAACACACCATAGAAGCCCTTTCCTCCTTACAGTCAGTTAGGAGCTCTCTCAAGAGAATCACAGGTCTGTTTAGGACAGCAAGGACTATCCTACACCATGACAGCCTGCAAACTTCTGTGCTCACATAACCCCATAAGAATTTTGAAAAACTCTATATACCCTAGCATATCTTAACTTCACATCCAGAAATGTTCATACGTTTGAAAAGCAGCAAGGGATGTAATTTCTCACGTTATATATATCAACATTTTTAAATAAAACAATTAAACTATTTATATATGTAAACTATATGTGTGTGTGTGTGTGTGTATAAATCCAACAGAATACACAAACACACACACACACACACACACACACACACACCAGTAACGTAATACCTGCTGTCATAAATACAAACATTTATTTTATATAAAGTTAAAACAGGCCAGGCGCAGCAACTCATGCCTGTAATCCCAGCACTTTGGGAGGCCGAGGCGGGAGGATAAACTGAGGTCAAGAGTTTGAGACAAGCCTGGCCAACATGGCAAAACTCCACCTCTACCAAAAATACCAAAATTAGCTTGGCATGGTGGTGTGTGCCTGTAATCCCAGCTACTGGGGAGGCTGAGGCAGGAGCACTGCTTGAAACCGGGAGGCGGAGGTTGTAGTGAGCTGAGATCGTGCCACTGCACTCCAGCCTGGGGGATACAGTGAGACTCTGCCTCCAAAAAAAACCTGAATTAAATTAAAAAAAAATAAAGTGAAAACCAACTAAAATCAACACAGTTTTCATGGATGTGTGAGTGTATGATTTATGTAGGCACACACACATGCACACACACACACATACACAGAGGTAGTTTCACAGTGACTGCTGAAGCTTAAATTTCAGAAGCCCTTACTTTTATGTGCTCGTTTCCAAGTCTGAGTCGGGGCTCTAACAATAAACGAAGATGCACCATTTTTTTGCAAAATCTGCAAAAGGAAGCTATTTCACTGCCACAGGTAAAGACCACCGCCTCGCTCCATCCTAACTTCCCTTCTCCACGCAGCCTCTCGGACTGGGTGACACTGCCCTGGAGTAGGCATTTTTGTTTTTTTTACTGAAAATGTTTTATTCTTTGTCCTAAACTATGTCAAGTTTTGCAGGGCTTGAATATTGAAGCCCCGCAAAACTTGGCATGGAACAATAAAGACAAGACCAAGAACACTAGTTACTTAGGTAAAGGGGGGACCCTGGGAGGGACAGAGCAGATAGTATAAGTTATTCTCGATATTGGAAAATCCTTGTTAGAAGTGAGATCATTATGAAGTCAAGGAAGAATTAACATGCTTTTGTTTCATGCACTCTTTTTTTTTTTGAGATGGAGTCTCTTTCTGTCATCTAGGCTGGAAGGCAGTGGCTCGATCTCGGCTCACTGCAACCTCTGCCTCCCGAGTCAAGTGATTCTCCTGCCCCAGCCTCCCCAGTAGCTGGGATTACAGGCGCCTGCCACCACACCTGGCTAATTTTTGTATTTTTAGTAGAGACAGAGTTTCACCATGTTGGTCAGGCTGGTTTTGAACTCCTGACCTCAAGTGATCCACCCACCTTCGCCTCCCAAAGTGCTAGGATTACAGGCGTGAGCCACCGCGCCCGGCCTCATGCACTCATTTTTCTCCGAAATTCACAAATCCTCTAAAAAATGCTAAAAAGAAAGTCTGAGTAACTTTCTTTTTAGCTTTTCAGCTTGTATTTTCATCCCATTCCCCCATAGATTTTTGTTTACACTTCATGCTTGAAATTATTGTATTGATCTCTCTGTTCTATTTCTATATGACAAAACTATGTAGGCAAAGTAAAATTCACTAAAAATAAATTATTATGACCATAATACTTTAAGAGTTTAGACTATATATCCTGAATTTGAGTTATTATTAAGATTACTTTTGTTTCACAGTTGATAAAAACAGCATAAAGATTTTACACATTTCACAAATAATTAAAATCAAAAGTGGAATGTGATCACAAATGCATTGAATAGAGCCTTGTCTATAAGTGAATTTCACTGATTTCAATTTTATTCCTGTTTATTCATTATGATAAATATGAACCTTGTTCACATTAACAACAGACAGAAATGGAGAGTGCTTAATTCTAGCCATGTCACACACTTCTTTAACATCTTTCTAAATCCCATAGTGATCGGTTGGTGATCTACCTGAGGAGACAACTAGCTTAGATCCTCCTTCATTTTGGTTGAAAGCAATGAATAGGAATCACATGACCCACAAAAGGGTTTGCTATAGTCGCTCATCATTCACTTTCTCCATGCGAGGATTTTGAATTCTTCCTCTGGCACCTGGAGGTGTTTGACACCAGCACAGAGTCAGATAAGCTACTTTATAAAGTCGGGGAGAACAGAGGGGAGCTGGTGGGAATTGGGCTGTAAGGCACGTTCTCAGGGAGATCAGTTTTAGAGAAGAATAATCTGGTGGTGGACATCTGGCAATTTGATTCCTCTTAGCCAACCCCTGCTCAACACCCACCCCCTGCCCAGGAAGTGTTTATGTGCATGGTGCCCCATGTACCAAAAAAACCTGATTCTGAGCCCTACACCTGCCATTTGGTGCAAATTCACACCTTCACTCTGACATTGCCTCTCACACCATCCTTTTTTTCAGTGTAAAACAAAAGTATGAATGTCCGATAAAAATATTTCAACAAAATGTTACCCAACAGAAAGGATATGAATATTTACCTTTCCTTGTGTACTAAAAAAAATGTGGTTTTGTGCATGCAAATAAAATAGTCTTCTGGCATTCGCTTTTACCTCATTTATACTTGAAAAATAAATTTGACTAAATACACACGTCATATAATTCTATATATGAAAAACAATCACCATTTTAAAACTCACATAAATTTAGATGAAATTAAAAGATATGGAAATTTAAGTATCAAATTATAACCTACTTCATAATTAATTTCAAAATAGATCCTATTTTCTATAATTTTTTAAAAAGTTCCTTAAACACTTTTGTAAGATCATGTACCCGTGAATGCCTAGAATATGTTAAGACTTACAAAAATTTGCTGAATTGGAAAAAGAGGTTCTCAAAAAAAATTTTAATAAAGTTGTAGAAAAATAGTAAAATGAATTCCATCCTCTGATTGACAACTATTATAAGATTGGAAGTATGTTTGATCTTTTTTTAAAAGTTTCTCTAATAGACAAGGTTTTAAGACATTCAAAATATGTTCATTTAGAATTTCCCCCTTTGAGAAAGATTCTGGCCCAGATCTCATGTTTTAGGGAGGGGAGTAACCCTGAATGTTCAGAAGGGGCCAAGCGCGGTGGCTCAGCCTATAATCCCAGCACTTTGGGAGGCCAAGGTGGGAGAATCACTTGAGGCCAGGAGTTCAAGACCAGCCTGGCCAACATTATGAAATGTTGTCTCTACTAAAAATGCCACATATTATCCGGGCATGGTGGCACACACCTATAATCCTGGTTCACGGGAGGCTGAGGCACAAGAATCGCTTGACCCCAGGAGGCAGAGTTTGCAGTGAGCTGAGATTGTGTCACTGCACTCCAGCCTGGGTGACAGAGTGAGACTCCGTCTCGAAAAAAAAAAAAAGTTCAGAAGGGCCCACCCAAGGTACGTTCTCCACCAGGTCCAGCCAACCCCAAGCAGGCTGCTCAGTAAGAGGGAAGAAGGAAGCAGCACATTGCCTGGCTCTTTAATGATACACCCAGTGTGACTGACACTGAATTTTTATGCCTTGGGCACGTAGCATCCTTCAACTGACTGCTGTCCTGTTCCTGCCAAAAAATAAGGCTGCAGAAACCGATAGAGAGAAACCACCAGGCACAAACTCAATATTCTATTGCTCTCTCCTTTCTAAACACATAAAGCCAATGAAAAGTAAGACGCCTACACTTTAAAGGCTCAGCTCCCTAGGGAAATACCATCGCTGAGCTGTGGTTTGATATTATGCTTTTCAGTTTTATAAAGGGCCAGTGTATAGCACAACCTCATGAAGAACACGTCCCCATTTCTAAGGGAAAAAATATTGTAGGAGGCACTGTCCTTTATGATACTCTAAGATCGAATAGATAGCTCCTTTTGGGGAAGGTAGAGCAAGGCCACCCTTTCCCAATGTGCTGGTATGCATCTTGCTCTGAACAATGGTAACATATGGCACATTCTCTTTTTGCTTTGGCCTCCAGAAAATTCAGCTATAAATTTAACAGTTATCTGCAAAAACTCTCTCATTTCAGGTACATGTTATAATTACCTTAGTAAACATACATCATCCAATGAATTCTAGATCACGTGTAAGTTCAGGCAGGCTCACCTGGGCATGGAGCTCCCATTTGAGCTGTTTTCTTCTTCATCTCTTCTCTAAAGAGATGCCTTTAAATTCTAATAGACGAGACATTATCTAAAGGACTATCCACTACCCATTCCATCTCAGCACCGTTCAATTTCCTATGACCTAGACTCACTCTCTTCCAACTATATTTTAACAAAATTAAAGAAGCAGAAACTTGCTTCTGGTTTAAAAACAAAAATGACTGGAACATTTTGCTTTAGACCTCTCCGGAGCAGGTGGCAGAACAGGGTGGGGCTGGATGTCATCCAACAAGTGTTGGAAGGCTGAACAGCTCTACAAAAAGCCACGCTCAGAATGCAAGCTCAACAGCCTCAGCCTATGTGACCTAAGGTAAGATGGAAGTAGCGTCACTTGTATAATCTTCAATAATGGTACAAAGAAAATAAATCTGTCTTACTCAATAAACAGTCATTTTCAAACAGCAAGAAATTACAGCCTCAATGCCAACTTAATCTATGACAAAATGGTATGATCAAAGTTATTGAAATAACTGAAACATAAATTCAAGAGATGTTTTATCCTATCCTAATAAAAGCACACTGGAGATTTTTCTTTCCATTTTAGCTAATCAGAAAAAACAAACCATCAGCTTGTAGAATGCTATCATAACAGGAAAATGTCACCAGTGAGGCACAGCAACATGACTCTATTCTAAATCAATACCTGCACGATAAAAGTTGTTTGTCTTGTCAAACCTTTTTTAAATCAAGATTAAAGGTACTTGGAAAGTCAAATCTCATTTAAAAAGTTGGAAAAATATTTCAGTATTTTGCTGAAATATGCTTCCCTATGGCATGAGGTGAAAAGGCAAAGGATCTGGGTGGCAAGTTAGACCTCTCCCTCTGTCTGCTGCACCAGCTGAGCAATGCAGGGCCCTTCATGTCTCTGGACTCAGGCTCCTCATCTGCAAAGGGAGCTTAACACCCACTACTCAGGAGAGGGAAGAGGTGCATGTGACAACAAAGGTGCAGTGCTTTCTAAACTGTAAAGTGCTGTTCAAATAAGAGGACCATATCAGACACCTGCCCTAGGCTTTCCCATAGCTCCAGCTCTTCCTTTCTGTTTATAGAGCTGAGTTTGCGAATACGAAATCTGCTCTCACTCTGTGGTCTAAATATGTTTGGCTTCCCATTGCGTACCAGTTTGTGTAACATACAAGTTAGTTGAGATTCACTAGGGGTGGCTGGCAAAATATTAGGGAAATATTAGGGAAAGTTAGAAGATTACAGTCTCAAATCTTTTGGAAGGCAGAAAGGTTTTGATGGAATGGGCTGAAGACAGCTAGTTTGTTAGAAATTTAAGTCACAGGGTAAAAGATAGGGACAATAAAGCTTCCCCAGTTAAGTTCTGTCTACCCCACATTCCTTTGTCTCAATTCAAACTGTTGGCTCATGTAAACTTTGTGCTGATGACCCTCTCAGTGGGAGGTAAAAGGAGGATTGCCCGTTAATGGTGTTTACTCTGGGCCCTGGAACCTAAAGTTTTTATCATTCATAAAACCACTCTTTTAACCATGTTAATTATCCATAAGCATATTGACTTAGAACCTCTGTTATTAAATCTATGCGGAATAAATGTGAGGAGTTATAGGGAATTATGGTCAGTTAGTTGCAATTGCCCTCTGAAAGCAGCTGATGACCATCCCTAGCCCACTCAAAATTACTGTACTGCGTATGAGAATGTATTCATTCATCTGGTCATTGAGTCAGGGTCTGCAAGCCAGACCTCCACAGGTGATGATCAATGTCTCAGGTGGTGACCCCAATGTGATCGAGGTCTCAGGTAGTGACCCCGATGTGATTGAGGTCTTGCAAGTTCCTTTTACTGTAGACGCCTCCCTTGCAGCAACCCTCTTCCCTTTCCCTGCCATGGTTTCTGGTCAGTCACTCTGTACTGCTCCACGTGCCCACAAATGCCACAATTTTGTCCAGTAGCTTGCCTTTGCACATGTTCTTCTTTCTAGAATCTAGAATGCTCTTTTCCCACATCGCTACATAGAAAACACCTATGTAAGTTTCAATGCCCAGCTCAAGTGTCACCTTTTCCCTGAACCCCTTTCCTTCTCTCTTCTCCTCTGGGCTCCCCATGTTATGTGGGCTAATTTCTATTACCAAGAATGTCTGCATGGAAGTGATGAATTTATATACACCTGCAACAGAGGCTAGACTAGCAGCTCTTGCAAGAAACTTTATGTTATCAGCATACTCATTTTTTTTTTTAATTTTCAAAAAATTAAAATCTTATCCAGTGATCACAGGGTGAATGTTTTAGAACTTGTAATCATTGTTTACAATTTAAAGTGAGGTAGTCCGAGGTCTTACAACATACAGAGGATTTTTATCTAGTCCTTTGAAAGAACAGGAAATGCATAATAATAGCCAGTAAACTAAACTGTAATTTACATAATTATACAAGGTCTTTTCTTATTAAAAAAAATAAGTGACAGAAAGAGTAGGGATCTATACAACAAACAAACACTGTTTATGAATGCCTAGTGGCAGAATTTTTATAAGTTTGGACCACACACACACACACACACACACACACACACACACACACACACACACAGGCTCCTGCATTCCTATACTCCCATCTGCCACCTGCTCTGCTCAGGCTTCTGAGTGACTAAACCGAAGACATGTATGTTTATTAACATGTATTACAAATGCAAATTTCCACAGTATTCCAGGCTGGAGAATATCAGATAGCAACCTCTTTATAATTCGATGGTAGTTGTTCTAGAACAGAAAGAGTCCCTCTAAAGTTCCAACAGAGACTCAGAGAGGTTAAGTGAATTACCCAAGGTCACACAGCTGCACGGTAGCAATGCCAGGACACAAACAGAGGACTTCTGATTTGAAGCCCAATGCTCTGTTAACACTACACTGCCTCTTGTGATATGAAACATCCTGTTAAAGTCAAATTCACAGAAGAAAATGTAATTTCCTAAACAGAAAATATAGCTGTACTGGTCCATCTTGTTGGCTTATAAATGTCTGTGGTGTCTTGAATTTTGTAGACATTAAAAAGAACTACAATTCACAGGAACTAAACAAATGATTACCATCTAGCTGCTTTTACGAATAGTGTTCAAATGAGTGCTGTCTCTGTTCCTGAGATACCCCAAATAGACAGCCAGGCTGTTGTGGAGGAGCTCACCCAAAGGGTGTATGTGCAAGGTTGCATGCAGCTGTCCAAGGGTTGCATTTTTTGCTTGAGGCTCAGTAGGAACCCAGGAGGCTGAGACCCACACAGTTGCCCAATCCTGCACGTGGGCTATCCAGGCGACAGTGGGCCAGGAAAGGCAGTGGTCATGTCTGCTGGCCTGAGTGCTAGCAACTACAGGTTCCACTGATGCGGGGATAAAAGTTCTCTACAGAAACAATAGCAGCTGTGGACCTGCGCTAAGAATCATAGCTGGGAGAGGCAGCAGAAGGGGACAGGCTCAAGCACAGGTTCTAGTACTGCGAGGAGGGACCAGATGGCCTCAGAAGTGCTCCCACTGCCAAAATGTAGGATCAAACAACAAACAGTGCTTTCAAAAGTCCTCTGAAAAGCTTTTAACTCAAATCAATTCATTTTCATGTTTTAAAAATGCATTTGCTGTTGAAGAAGGATATCATTCAAAATGACACCTTTATTTCCAGATAGATTTGCAAAAATCATTAATTTACTTTACACCAAAATAAATGCCAACTGGATTTAAAAAGTAAGTGAAAAAGTGAAATAACAATAGAATGAGAAGGAAATATAGAGAATATGTATCTGATGGGATACAAGGTTTTTCTAAGCATAAAAGCAAAGAAAAGAATAATAAATGGAAAAAAATGTAATTAATGCACAGGAAAAATAAAAGAAACTGACTTTTAGAACAAAAGGACAAATAAAAAGCCAGGAAATTATTATTTGCATGTATGTCAAAGGGTTAATATCCTTCATCTCTAAAGAGCTCTGAGAATTGATAAGAAAAAGAAGAACACATCTATAGGGAAAAATTGCAAAAGAAATTTAAAAATGCAATTCCTCCCAAAAAAGACCCATGTCTTACAAGCATAAACTGTTCACTTTCACTAATATTGAAACACATGCAAATTAAAGAATTAGAGTATCACTTTCACCAATTCAATGAGTAAAGGATTTTTAAAAGATTGCATCCAGTGTTTTTAAGGGTATGGGCAAAACAGGTAATAGACTCCTAGGGAAATATACAAATCTGTATCAATGTGTCAGTTTGTAAAATCATTTTAAAAATAGGTATACATTTAACCAAGCAATTCCAAGTCTACAAATTTATCCCAAGGAAATAGGGAAGTTTGCAACAATTTAATAATGTTCATCATAACCTTATCTACAACCACAAAAAAATTGGAAATGAGCCAAATATCAAAAAAGCCTTCTTACAAGAATTAATAGTACATTCAATTCACAGGCTACTTTATCACCATGAAAACTCATGTTGTAGAAAGATATGTAAAGATGTGAAATGATATTTATGATACCACAGAGTGGAGAAAGCATGTAACCAAAGCAGGTGTGAACAAAGAAATTAAAGTGCATTTTATTTTCTTCTTTGTGCTTTTTTCCTATATCTCAATAATTTACAATAAGCATGTATTAACAGTTTTAATTAATTCTTAAAATTGTGTTTTTTTGTTTTTCTGAGACCGAGTCTAGCTCTGTCACCCAGGCTGGAGTGCAGTGGCGCGATCACTGCTCACTGCAACCTCTGCCTCCCAGGTTCAAGCAATTCTCTGCCTCAGAGACGGGGTTTCACCATCTTGCCAGGCTGATCTTGAACCCCTGACCTCATGATGCACCCATCTCAGCCTCCCAAAGTGCTGGGATTATAGGCATGAGCCACTGCGCCTGGTTAAAATTGTGTTTTTAAAGAATTACCCAGAGTCATTCTCGTTATTCACTCTATTTGCAACTAATTATTCTCTCTGGCAAAAAACAAAAAAACTTTACCTAGAACATTTGGATGTTAGGAACCTTTAATAATGAATTCTGATACTATGCCTCACCATCAAAATGTAAAATGGTACCGAATCTGCAATAACTATTTGAAGAAACATCATCTCTAAGACCAGTTGGTGTGCTCTCAATGCTTACTAAAAATCTTGACATTAGGTCAAAATCTGTATGTTCACAAAACTCCAAATAGCCTACCTTTTAATAGTATAGTTCACAAAGATGAATAAAAACAGCTATTTTAAACTTGAAATCATACAAGGGTGTGATTCTCACTTAAGAAAAACTTCATGTACTTACACTGGAACAACCAAACTGGTGAATGAAAATTCAGTTCAAAAAAAATCTATGAAATGCTTAACAGCACCAATCTTTAATGAGCTAGGCTGAACCTTGTCACATTTGTTATTTACAGGTATTCATTATTGCCCAGAAATGCTATGGTGTAGACCCTTGCTACTCAACATGTGGCCCTCCAACTGCAACCCCAGCTACACCTGGGAGCTTGCTGGAAATGCAGAACCTCAAGCCCAGCTCCAAACCTGCTACATCAGGATCTAAGCTTAACAAATCCCCAAGTGATTTGCATGCACATTAAAATTTGAGAGATCCCAGCGTAGAAAAGCTGTAAGCTAAAGTGTTATAAGTCATAAACTAATAAAAGATTATAGATTAAGATAAAGCATTCCTAAATAGTACTATAAGAGGATTTGCTGCGCACACAAAACTCTCCAACCTTGTATTTACTACAATAGTTCTCTACCTTGGTTGCATATTAGAATTACCTAGGGATGACCTAGGTAATTTAAACACATAAAGATGTCCAGCCTCACTCTTGACCAAATGAGTACATATCTGTATTCTCCAAAGCTCTCCAGGTTATTCTATCATGCAGCCAGGCTTAAGAATCCCTGATCTACTAGTATCAACAGGGTCTTTAGGAAAGAGATCATCAGTCTAACCACATCCAGGCATGACCAATCCCTGCCTCGACTGCCTCCTTTAACTCCCCCTGTTCATCACACCTCACATGGGATCTTAAGTCCTTCTCTATCCCTCCAGACACAACACAGCCCCATGAGTGTGGTGACTATCTTAGCGCTCAGCACCTAACTGGTGCTCAATGAATCTTTGTTGAAGGAATGAATCTGTATAGATGGAAAAGACAGCAGAGGAAGGCTGCCAAGCTAAATGTAAAGGAGGGCAAGTAGGTGAGTGGATGAGAGCAATAGGAGAACATGTGTCTCTGATCCTGTAAGTCTCACTGATGTGAGACTTCAATGAAGACTAAGCCTTGTGAGCAAGACTTATTCTGCAATTAACAAAGTCAACTATCATTCTGACAAGATGAAAAGAAAAAAATCTGGGGAAGAGGGGCTATATTTTGGCACAGAAATGCATTATGCCATAAAACAAATGAAGCACAAAGATATAAGCCTAACAAAAACCATATGATCATCTCAATAGCTGCAGAAAAAACATTTGGTAAAATCTAACATCTCTGATAAAAGCCCTCAACAAACTAGGCATCAAAGGAACATACCTCAAAATAGTAAAAGCCATATATGACAAACCCACAGCCAATATCATACTGAATGGAGAAAAGTTAAAAGAATGTCCCCTAAGAACTGGAACAAGACAAGAATGCCAACTCTCACTACTCCTATTCAACACAGTAGTAGAAGTCCTAGCCAGACAAATTAGGCAAGAGAAAGAAATAAAAGGCATCCAAATTGGAAAAGAGGAAGCCAAATTATCTCTATTGGCTGATGACATGATCTTATACCTAGAAAACCCTAAAGACTCCTCCAAAAGACTCCTAGACTTGATAAATTACTTCAGTAAAGTTTCAGGATACAAAATCAATGTATAAAATCAGTAGCATTTCCATACACCAGTAATGTTCAATATGAGAACCAAATAAAAAATTTAATACCATTTACAATAGCCATAAAAAATAATAAAATTCCTAGGAATGCATTTAACCAAGGAGGTGAAAAATCTCTACAAGAAGAATTGCAAAACATTGATGAAAAAAACTGTAGATGACACAAACAAATGGAAAAGCATCCCATGCATGTGGGTTGGAAGAATCAATATCATAAAATGCCCATACTATCCAAAGTAACATGTAGATTAAATGCAATTCCTAGCAAATTACCAATGTCATTTTTCACAGAATTAGAAAAAAAAACCCTAAAATTCATACGGAACCAAAAGAGTCTGAATAGTCAAAGCAATCCTAAGCAAAAAAAGAACAAAGCTGGAGGGCTGGCATTACCTGACTTCAAATTATACTACAAGGCTACAGTAACCGAAACAGCATAGTACTGGGGGAAAAAAAGGCATATAGATAAATGGAACAGAATAGAGAACCCAGAAATAAAGCCACATACCTACAACCAACTGATCTCAAACAAAGTTGGCAAAAAATATACAATGAGGAAAGGATATCCTGTTCAATAAATGGTGCTGGAAAAATTGGACAGCCATATGCAGAAGGACGAAACTGGACTCCTTTTCTCACAATATAAAAAGTTAACTCAAGATGGATTAAAGACCTAAATGTAAAACCTGAAACTATAAGAATCCTAGAAGGAAACCTATGAAAAAGTCTTCTGAACGTTGGCCTAGGCAAAGAACACATGACTAAGCAATGCAACAAAAATAAAAATAAACCAAAAGGACTTAATTAAACTAAAGAGCTTCCAGCAAAAGAAAAAATCCACAGAGTAATCAGACAACCTGTGGAATGGGAGAAAATATTTGTAAAAATGCATCCCACAAAAAACTAATATCCAGAATCTATACAAAGAACTCAAACAACTCAGCAAGAAAAAAAGCGAATAACCCCATTAAAAAGTGGGCAAAAGAAGACATACAAACAGCCAACAAAAATATGAAAAAGAAAATGCTCAATGTCACTAATCATCAGAGAAATGCAAATTAAAACCACAATGAGATATCATCTCACACCAGTCAAATGACTAGTATTAAAAAGTCAAAAAAACAACAGATGTTGGCAAGGATGGGGAGAAATGGGAACGTGTATACACCATTGGTGGGAATGTAAATTAGCACAACCTCTGTGGAAAACAGTAAGGAGATTTCTCAAAGAACTAAAAATCGAACTACCATTCGACCCAGCAATCCCACTACTGGGTATCTATTAGAAGGAAAAGAAATCATTATATTAAAGAAATATCTGCCCTTGTATGTTTATCATAGCACTATTTGCAATAGCAAAGTCATGGAATGAACCTAACTGTCCATCAATGGATGACTGGATTAAAAAAATGTGGTCTAAATACGCCATATCTTTTCCAGCAACATGAATGGAACTGGAGGCCATTGTCCTAAGTGAAGTAACTCGGAAACAAAAAACCAAATACCACACATTCTCACTTCTAAGTGAAAGCTAAACAATGGACATACATGGACATACAGAGGGAAATAATAGACACTGGGGACTCTCAAAAGCAGGGAAGGAGGAAAGGCTTGATAATTGAAAATTACCTTTTGTGTACAATATTCACGATCTGGGTAATGGGTACACTAGGAACCCAAACCTCACCATTATGCAATATACCCATTTAAAAAATGTACACTTATACCCTCTGCATCTATGATAGAAGCCTGCCCAGCAACCAAATTCAGCTCTAGTAGGTTCTCCTGACCATGCTAGAAAGCACCCCAAAAACACGCCTAAACACACACTCTATGCCAGAGTGAGTCAGAGACAGAGTACCACCATGGTAACTGCATACATTTCAAGACCCAATCACATAAAAAACACATGCCTCTCTTCAGCCACAAGGAATAGGAGAGAAAGACAAGGATGCTTGCGTAAAGTATCTTCCAAATACATTTGAACAATTCACCATCTTATGAGACCCAAACTATTAGCACTGAATGTAGCTCTAGATATCCTTTGCCCAGGTGAAAAGGGGTGACAAAAGCCAGAGGTTATGGATCTTAACAAATGTTTCCTGTTCCCTCCCTTTAGTTTCTGGGAACGTCTTTATCTCTCAGCACGAATGAAGAATATAGCCACAAACATTTCAGGCTCTCTCAGGCCTTGGATCTCTGCTCAACAAGCAAACAAGAACAGCCTTTTGAGTTGGAAAATTCATGAGCAAAGAAAACAAGATGGCCTCAATCCTGTCAACTACTAAAACAAAATAAAGACACTGAGTCATCTGGCTTTTATATTTACATGGCTTTCTGGAATCATTTCTCCATTTTCACCTTTGTGTCCCGTGCGGCTGTTAGGAAGCTGCTTCTATGGGCTGTTGGGAGAGCATACAACACATTTTCAAGCATAACCCATGTTAACCCCGCACTGCTGAAGCTGGCTCCACACTCTGAGGTTATGTCAACATTCTCCTCCTTCAAGCAGATCTTCCACACAGGAACTCCTCCCTCCACCTGCTAAGAGGTGACCACACCACAGTTCCCGGGCCAGGCTGGCAAGGCTGCAGGGGTGAATGTGGTCAGGCCCAGGTTGCTCAGACACCCACCCTCCTTCCTGAGCCCTGCCCTGCCTTCTCCACCAATCGGCACTTTCTGGTTGCTTCCCCGCTGTGGTAAAAATAACTTCCTCTTGAAACATCTAAATCTGTATGGGATTTTACACACATTTTTTTTTTTTGGCACGTTGTCGGATGAATTCTGACACTAAAGCAGAATGAAATTGCAAGGGATCTGCAATCAGACTTCTGCAAAGCTCTGACCGAATGAGTCAGTTCCACTGTGTTCTCAAAGATTGAGAAAATACTTCCAGGCAAGATGCTGCGTTCTAAGCACCACAGCAGTTCCTTCTCCCTTAAGCTTCTTAGGAACTTGGCAGTGTGGTAGATGGAGGGAGGCGGAGCAGAAGGCAGGGTGCTGTTTGTTGTGATCTGCCCATGGCTTACTGGCTGTGTTCTGAGCACAGAGAAGGCATCTCAGGGGACCCATCAACCAACATCGACGTGGCTCCCAGAACTTGGCTGCACGTGCTTGAAGGAGCTGGAGCAAGGCTCCAGCCAGCCCGCTGGGAGCCTTGAAGCCAGGTCCTGCTGCTAACACCCTCAGAACAGCGGCGGGAGCAGCAGTCATTCTCAGAACAACGGTTTAGAAGAGGATCCCTTCTGACAGTAATGTACCACTGCACAAAGTAGGCTCAGAAACAGAGGGGACCGGAAAATTGTTCCGTTCTGCGGGCTTTTACAGGCCATGTAGACAAAGGAAGGGGGCTAAGATGTGTAAGGGAATCAAAACCATTTCATTTCTCATGTGCTTATTGGCCCACTGTGTCTCCTCTCCTGTGACTGCTCCTATTCTCTGCCCACTTATCTCATGAATTGTTTATCTTTTCCTCATTGATATACTGATACAAATTCCATTTCCTGGGGAGCTGTCTGTCCCCAGTTTAGGTCTTTTTTTTTTCTACATTTATGAGGTGTTATTGTATTGTTCAGATTTCATTTTAATGTAGTTTATTTTTTCTTGGTGGTTTTAACATTCTGTGTCTTAAAATGACTTCTGATGAGAAAGTACTGTTAAATAGACCTATTTGTCTGGACAAGATTTATGTGTGTGCAGAGGGGGGTAGGCATTATAGTCATTTTACTATCTTCAATTATTTGAAAGACTATAAAGTCCAATAGACAAGTCTATGTAGCTTCCAGAAGAACTAACAAAAAAATGGCTGGAAGTGATAAAGGAGTAGATTACCATGCTGTGAAGAACGCTCTTATCCACTGGAGCCGCCCACAGTGAAATGGGATGGCCAATAGCAGGCAACTAGGTGGAGGTTGTGAGAATCCTCATCAACAACACAGCTTTCTTATCCCCACTGGTTTCCTTCTTTCTTGCTATCACATAGTGAGACTCCGAACTCTGGAAACACATGTCTTACTCTGCCTCTTCACTCTTGGACTTCCTGGGGATATTCTGCTTCCCCTAATTTCTGGAGCAAGTTTTGGTGGAGGTGGGGGAATAATACTGCTGATTTTAATTTTTATTTAATTCAAGTATGATTAAGACTCAGAAAATGACAGCGATGATGGCCTAAAATGTTTTTGTGTATTCTACTTGCCTTAGTCTCTTGACTCCTGCAATTTTTTAAATAAGTGTTTGGGTCCAAAGAAAATAGTCTCATATTTGTTTCAGTTGCTATAATTAAATGACCTCTTATCTCTTTCAGCACATGACTTTAAGAACAGAAGAGATCTTAGAAAGATCTACTTTGGTGATTATAAAAAGAAAAGAAACACTCTCCCCTGAAAGTGTGCAGAAAAGTTACTTCGGGGACTTTCTTTCTTCCTTCCTTCCTTTCTTTCTTTGTTTCTCTCTCTCTCTCTTTCTTTTGAGATGGAGTCTTGCTCTGTCACTCAGGCTGGAGTACAGTGGTACGATCTTGGCTCATTGCAACCTCCACCTTCAGGGTGCAAGTGATTTTCCTGCCTCAGCCTCCTAAGTAGCTGGTATTACAGTCACATACCACCACATCTGGCTAATTTTTGTATTTTAGTAGAGATGGGGTTTCACCATGTTGGTCAGGCTGGTCTCGAAATCCTGATCTTGTGATCTGCCCACCTCAGCCTCCCGAAGTGCTGGGATTACAGATGTGAGCCACTGTGCCGGGCCACGTCAGGGACTTTTTTAAAGGACTTCCAATGCCATACCCTCTCTCCCTCTCCTGGACAGAGATGTAATCCCAGAGTGACAGTCAAGACCATGTGGAAACACTGCTACAGATGAGCGTCCTAAGGAGTGAAACAGCTGAGAATCATGGATCAAATGAAACTCCTTCATTAGAGAGATGAAGATACGGAAGCTTAAGAGGCTCCTGTGACTTAACACTGACAACTGACTTATTGTCGGGACTCCTTGCCCACCCAGGCCCAGTGCCCCTTCCATCTAGTCGCATGGCTCTGCCTGACAGTTCTGCTTATCCAATGGCAAGGCATTCATGTCAGACAGCCTTTATGTTAAAGCAGGAGGCTCTGTGCTGGATTGCAAGGTCATGGTTTTTAAGATCCTCAAGCAAAATACAACTTTCTACAAAATAATGTAAAATCAGCATTTGCCTTCAATTGCTCAAGGAACCAGGTGACCAGCCAAGCCAGATGGTATGGCTCTCACTTGCCCCAACATCCATTTGAGGCTGACACAGCAAGGCAACACAGAGAGACTGAGCATGGGAAACAAGCAAGTTCGCCAGCCTTTTGGTGAGGACACAAGATCTGCTTCTGCAGTTCACTGCTCTTGATCCGACTGCCACTGAGAGGGAAGTGGGAACCGAGGAAAGAAAGCAGCCGTACGACTGGATGTGGTAGTTTTGTGATGAATGGGAGAAGTTCTGGTCGCAGACACAGTGTATGCCTGGCATTATGATTGTTTCTGAAAGGGCGTAGTTTATGGATCACTAGTGCAATCCTAGAACAACTGGCTATCTCAGAGAGTAAGCTACAGCATACTCTCTCCCCACAGCTATTTTTATTTTGTGAATGCAGGAACAAAAAAAGTAGTGTGGACACATTCAAAACAGAGGCTGTGCAAGAGTGTGTCCTTTAAAGACCGTGTTCAGGAAGCAGAAGAGAGGCAAGAAGGTATGGATGTATATAATTAGTGGGGTGGGTGCATTACTGGAACTTGTCAGCTGTTGAAGAGTGCTTGCCAATCTGAGAGTGGCAAGATAAGCCACGAAAATACAAGTTAAGTAATTTTGTATTTCTGGGTTTGATTGGTTCTTTCAATTGGAAGCCAAGTTATCAGTGAATCTGCATACTCACCCAGCTGTGTGCTGGTATGAGTATGTGTACACTCATATGTGTATGTGCACTAAATGAAGAGGGAGTTAGAGGGAAGCAAAGAATAAGCTGAGAAAATTGACCATTGTTGAATTTAAATGTCAGGCCTTGGGTTAGAGAAATATCCTATAAAACAGCAATCATTAATTCTATTTTATGCATCAAAACACCAGAGGTTCAGAGAAGTTAATAAAATTGCTCAAGCTGTCCCAGCTAATAAACGGTAACACAGTGCTTCACACCCAGAGTTCTACTCCAAAACCTATATCCTTCCTAGTGCCTGATGCTTCTGCCCCAAAGAAGGCCTTCTGTGAATATTTGTTGAATGATTGAACAAAGGAATTCATATGTCTCAGAATATTCTCATTTTTCTTTTCATCAAGATTATGAAAGTTGTACTCATTGAACTAAAAAACAGCAATGCAGTACAGTTAAAATTAATGTGTTATTTAAATCATCTATTAATAAATGAACTAAAAATTACCTAATCAAAGCCATGACTTAAGGTTATTACAGCATCTTTTACCCAAACAAGGGTAAATGGGTTGGTGCATTGAGACCTAATTTTATAGTATGGTCATATTGCAGTTCTAGGTTAAACTCTGTTCAGTAACTATTTCAAAAATCACTTCATCCCATGGTCTCATCTCCTTCATGACTTAAAGTCATGCTTGAAACATACTGGCTTATTTAATACAAATTGTCACCTAAAGAAGACACTAACCTACAGAAATCACTGCTATTCCATAAACTCCCAAAACAACTGGTCCAAGATTTTAGAAAAATGACAAGTAACAAAAAGTTTACATTCTAATTGTATGCACACAAATCTCTAGATTGACCTCAGATATTCTGAATTACAGAGAGAACTCTAAAAGTGTAATTTCAAATGCCCAAAGGTAAGAAGTGGACAGTTATCTCTGTGCACAGAAGAAACTGTTTGTGTTACCAGGTATGATGGCTTATGCCTGCAGTCCCAACTTCTCAGGAAGCTGAGGTGGGAGGATGGCTCGAGCCCAGGAGGTTGAGGCTGCAGTAAGCTCTGATGGCATTGCTACACTCTAGAATGGGTGACCAACTTTGAAAAAAAAACAACAAAAAACTATATGTACTTACATGTTATAAGTGGTTGTAATGTATTTGCTTGGGGCACCAGTTTCAAAGAGCAAGGAAAAAATAGACTAAAGACATCAATTGAGCTAGAGTCTTTCTTGGCATCCCTCCCCATATTCTCTACTTAAAATAGAGACCAAACGAAGTAGCGTTTGGAATCCTAGTGAATAACAGTTGCTCAGCAAATATACTGAATCAATGGCCACTTCCTGAGGGCCTGTGCAGAGCACCCAGAAGAGGTGTCAGAGCAGGGGTGCAAAGTACTGAAAAAGCTTCCTCCCTTCAAGGTGCTTGCTCACAGATGATCACAATACAAGGTAAAATGTCAAAACTTCATAAGAGATCATGAAATAAACAAATACAGAAGTTTAGAGATCCTAATTGGAGTTTTAGCTTCCTAAACAATCAGCACAGAGGCATTAGCAGAAGCCTAAGCAGGCAGTGAGACAACAAAAATGAGCCAGTGGCAGTTTTGGGGAAATTACAATCAATATAAACCCTGAAACAGATCAAGAGGTATGGCATAGCTTTAACCTTAAGCAGCTATATCTGGTTCCCTGGTAATTTTGAATATGAGTGTATTAGTCCATTCTCATGCTGCTACAAGGACATGCCCAAGAGTGAGTGATTTTTAAAGGAAAGAGGTTTAATTGACTCACAGTTCCTCATGGCTGGGGATGCCTCAGGAAACTTACAATCATGGCAGAAAGGGATGCAAACACGCCCTTCTTTACATGGTGGCAGGAGAGAGAAGTGCTGAGCAAAGAGTGGAAAGCCCCTTATAAAACCATCAGATCTTGTGAGAACTCACTGTAATAAGAACAGCATGGAGGTAACTGCCCAATGATTCAATTACCTCCGACCAGGTCCCTCCCATGACATGTGGGGATTATAGAAACTACAATTCAAGATGTGATTTGGGTAGGGACACAGAGGCAGACTATTTCAGAGTGTTACCAATTATTCAATCTGAGATTCTACTAAACAGCAACTAATTTACTACTTATTTTAGAACTTCTTATTTTGAGCATATATATTTTTGAAACCTAAAATTTTCTGTCATTTTTACAAAAATAATATTTCTTCTTAAAACTCATAAGTAATTTTACTAAAGAGAAACACATATAGCAAATAATTGTCCCTATATATTTGTCTTTCATATTATACCACAACATGAATACAAAATAAATTGCATATGAATTCCGATTTCATGAGAATGCTTAAGATTTCCTTGGTTGCTTCATATATTGTATAAGGAACATAACGGACTCAAATGTTTTCCCCTGCCAAGCTCATCAGCTCCATTCTAGTGAGAAAATATAAAGACAATATATATCCATTGTACTATAATCTGCTGTACAAAAATTAGCTACACTGATATTCCACATACAAGTCACAGCAATCTTTGTGACATCCCTAAAATAGGGAAGTGTTAACTATCCATGAATTATCATACCTTAGAGATAAATGTAAAGTGTTTAATATTCAAAGTAATCCATAACTGTAAAACAAGACCCCCAGGATTCTTCAGAACAGGTCCTGGTTTTCAATCTATCTTAGAGTTTATTTAGGTTTTACTATATACCCAGATACCGTACGTAACACTTTAAAAGTCATTTAAGTATAAAACTAATTTCTTGCTCCTTGAAAAAGTGAACACATATGATATAGAACAAATACAAAACATAACAGTACTGTATTTAAATCAGTATCATATTTCCCAAACTCCAAATTAATAGGAAAATCATATATCTGAAAAGGGTCTAGTGTTACAAATATATAAATAATGTTTACAACTCGACAACACAAATACAAACAACCCAGTTCAAAAATAGGCAACTGAAGTAACTCAGGAATGGAAAACTAAACATCGTATGTTCTCACTCATAAGTGGGAGCTAAGCTATGAGGATGCGAAGGCACAAGAACGACACAATGGACTTTGGGGACTCAAGGAGAAAGAGTGGGAAGGGGATGAGGGATAAAAGACTACAAATTGGGTTCAGCATATACTGCTCGGGTGATGGGTGCACCAAAATCTCACAAATCACCACTAAAGAACTTACTCATGTGACCAAATACTACCTGTTCCCCCAAAACCTATGGAAATAAATTTTTTTTAAACCTGCAAAATGTGAATAGACATTTTTCAGAAGAAGATGTATAAATAGACAACAAGCACATGAAAAGATGCTCAGCATCACTAATGCATAACACAACCCCAATGAATATACCACGTCACACCCATTAAGACGGCTATAATTTAAACAAACAAAAAAAAAGAAAATAAGAAAAGTCAGTGAGGATGTTTAGAAACTGGAATTCTCATAAATTCCTGGCGGGATGGGGGGGTGTAAAATGGTGCAGCCACGGTAGAAACAGCTTGGCAGTCAATAAGTTAAAGTTACCATATGACTCAGCAATCCCACTCCTAGGTATATACCCATAAGAACAGAAAACAGGTGTTCAAACAATAACTTACAACACAAATGTTCATAGTAGCACTACTTACACTAGACAAAAGATGAAAACAGCCCAAATGTCCATTAATGGGTGAATGGATAAACAAAATGTGGGATATCCATACAGTTTTATGGAACATTTTATTCCACAAAAAAAAATAATTCTTAGGAAATATTATTCAGTCATAAAAAGGAATGAAGTACTGATACATGGTATAACATGGAGGAACCTTGAAAACGTTATGCTACGTAAAAGAAACCAATCACAAGAGACCACATATTATGTTATTCTATTTCTATAAAATGCCTAGAATAGGCAAATCTATAGAGACAGAAGGTAAATTAGTGGTTGCTTAGGGCTGCAGTTGATGGGCAAAAGTGTTGGGTAAAGAGTGTGGTGTTTCTCCTCGTGGTGATGAAAATCTTCTAAAATTGTGGTAATGGTTACATTACCACAATTAATATATTATAGATATATAAATATAGAATAGATATATTAATATATAGATATATTAATATATCTATAATATATTAAAAGCTATTAAACTATTAAAAACTTTAAATGGGTGAATTATATCTCAACAAGCTATTTAAAAACTAATCGCAAATGCCAAAATGTTCTTTATTTGGAATTTTCTTACAAAACACTTGCTACATTGACTTTTGCACATAAGAATTTCTGGTGAGATGTTAGTGTTTCTGTCCCCATTTCTGATTTTTTTAAAGAAGACATTTATGTATATCACTGTTTGCTTAAACCCAAGTTTCTATTTAATACAAATAAATATAGGTATGACAAAATTCATTTGTGGTCAAGTCTTACTTCTTTCCCAAAAACAAAAAAGAAGCGGTAATTCCTAATAATTCTAGCAGCTGCAGTCCATCAAACCAGATGCGCTTTCATTGTCCACCATGGACACCCACTAGTACAGCTGCGGGGTAAGCTACTGCTTCTGCTTCTTCAGCCTCCCTCAGGGGAAGCAAAAGATACTATTTCTTTTGGGACTCAAGAAGCTTGACCACTTTCTTTGAGTTTCTCCAAAACAAAACTAACCAGTGTCTTAAGCCTGGATTGATGACAGGAATTTGAAGAAAGACAGTAGTTAGATAATCCACATTTATATGTGTTCTTAAACAATTCATACTGAGACCAGTCTACATTAAAAAATAGTTTACAAGGCAGACTGCTTTTCACCATTCATGCTATTTGTTTACAGAACAGATGACCAGAGTTGAATTCCATTCTCTGTCCTTTCTCTAATAAAGTGCCACGTGTCCCCAACCACCTCTACAGTATATAAACTTTTAGCTATGAACAAGAATGTCATTTTTTTCTACGTCAACAATTTCTATTGATAACATCATATTTTATGCACTCATTTCCTAGATTACTGTTTGGAGCCTAAAGTACTACATTGAAACCATGTGTGAAATGCAGAAGAAAAATAAAATTTGGCTTTTAAGGTTCAAAGCAACTATTTGGTAACAGATATGAATCTCTATTTTCACATTTTCCTTTAAATTCACTTAAACTTAGAGAATTTCATATTCAATAAAATGACATACTTTTCATTTTTTGACTCTAAATTGCCAGTCTCATATATAGTATATGTAAAGATTGGCAATTCTGAGAACTAAAGCTCTATACCTCCATTTAAAGTGGTATAAATTAAAAATGGAAAGCACATCAACTTGGAAGGAGTTCAACAAGTTTAGCTCCCATGAAGTCTAAATCACATATCCAAGGCTGGATGATAAATCATTAGAGTTTGCCGGTTGTACAAGATCAGTAGTAAGCCATCTGGCTTATTCTGTTTATATCAATGTAATGGATGTTATTCCAAGTTTTTGATATTTCCACAGCTCATAAGTAATCAGGCTACTGGCAGCAAGGCTGCATCATAACCTAATTTCTGGGGGAGATTTTATTTGATTTTTTGCTTGTTTTCCTTAGCAAATCAAAGTTCGAATGCCATTTCAAAAAAAATTCACTGAATTGGAAAGACCACGGTCTCCACGTTGAAGTATAGCATTTGCTGTATATTTCTATGTACCTTGTTGCATGTTTGTGTTCTCCCTCCTCCCAGTCTGAGGGTGGGGAATCAACATAACAGTTATCCTTGCATGATTTTCCTCCCCACCACTTCCTTCACTTTTTTCAAATGTGTTACAGCCGAACATTCTTTAAGGAGAACATACTCTGCCTTTCCCCAAATTGTCTAGAAAGAAGGACTGTTTGCCGCTGTCTCCTGTGGGGAAGGGAAAGCAGCACCAGTGACTCTGTTCTCTTCCTTCCTCACACTATACTTTCTGGTTGCCCAGAATCACCCTACTCCATACCTCTTCTAACCTTGGAAAGTCTAAAACCAGCTGGGGCTGGCGCTGCTGGCTGGTCCTTCCCTCGAAACAATGGGGCTTAAGTAGCAAAGAAGATGCATGTATAAAACTTATAATTAAAAAGTGAAGCCATGTCCATTACCTGTCAATACTTTATAAATCTACCTCCCTCCCTCACGTTCCTCCTCCTTCTCTCAAATACACGGGAAGCCTCCTGAAAGCAATACTTTGCTCTCCAATAATGGTTCTCCAATGCTCTGCCTTGGAATCACCTGGAGGACTCGCTGAATCCCACCAATATTTATTGAGTGGCCATTGTATGTCAGATAGAATAGTGTGTAACTATACTGAAATAATATTCTGTAAAGAAAAGTGTTTGATATAAACATTATTTTGATTTGGAAAATTGGACTTTACATGAACTTACATTTACGAAAAATACTTGCTTCCAAAATTGGCTGAGGAAACTGAGAGGACGCATTTAGTAACCACAAATTTTGTTTTGACAGACACTAAAATAAAAGAATGGAGAAAAACAGGGGAAAGTAATTCTGCAGGTACCTTGGCCTTATATTATTAAAGGTATATTTTAGACCATCCGAAATACCACAAGCCCACTTTCCCCAAAAATCATTATATTTGTGTGACAAGACAACAAGGGACAAATTTGGCCAAGGGTGTCCTATTTTCAGTTCACAATGATGTCATTTTGAACCCATCACATCGTCAGGAATGCAATGATCAGTTAGTAACATGAGTAGCATGTAATCTTTCAGTTCTTCCCAGTTGCCTGAGCAAAAGCTAAGAATTTACCCTTCTACCAACTGACCGCCCAAATTTATTAGGCCGCATTGTTTGGAAACATAAAGTGAAAATGTTCATGCAATATATGTTGAATTTTCTTGATTTCATCCTCAGTAATACCTTTGCTCCTTCCTCCTCCCAGATTCTCCCTTCCCCAAGAAAGGTGTCAGAACCCCAAACTTTAGGAGCTGGGTGGAGGTTTCATTGACAATCTAGCCCAGCTTCTAATTCTGCCATGAAACACCAGGTCTATGAAGTCTGAGTACCCCATGCAAGGCCAAGTGCTTTGAGGACAATGAGCACAGAAGTCTTCCATCCCGGTGCATTACACTTTTCCCTACACCCCTGGCCTCCATACGTTACATAAAAGAACTTCTGCAAGAATTCATTGTCAGATTTAATGGAGAAAGACCCTGAGCCTCAACACTTGCCTCCCAATGCCAGTTAAGAGGAATGTTTGTTGGTGATGAAAATATATTTAATTTTTGTGGCACTGGCAGGTGTCAGAGTGTGGAAGAAGCGATGAGACTCCACAATACAGAACTTAGGAAAATAAGAGGTTTGATTCCCTAGTAAAGGGTATATTACCCAAATCCTCTATGAAACCAAAGGCTACAGAAATCTACTGGGGCAATCTTTTGCTCTAATCTATAGTTCCCCATATAGAACCTACCAACAGTGAAATAAAAGTGTAACTTTTAAAATCTGAACTCTTCTACCAGGTAAAGAATATTATTTGATCCATCTCTACATTTCCAAATGCCCTAACACATTTGTAACTCTGCTGATTTTTTAAAATATTTTCTCCAAACGGTCTGCTGTCCAGACTTGTGGCTCCTGCCACGAAGTGACATTGGAGTAAATGTGGCAGCCTCCAGCCGGCCCGGGACATTTGGCCCACTTTCCTTCAGCACTTCGGTGGCTCTGCTTCCCCGCACTCTCTCATCGTGCAGATGCTCAGGTTTATCACTTCGGATGCTTGCAAGAGGCTGGAGTTCTCCCAGCTCTCATCCCCGCACGACCTCTTCTGGCAACAGACTTGGGAGGGATATGCATCATCCCTTGGCTTGAACGCGCGTGCCAGCTTCGTCCCTGCGACCTGGGCTTGCGCTCGCCCGGCCCTGGCACCCTGGCTCCCGCAGCCAAGATGAGGGAGCTGCGGGGTCACGCCCTCTCGCTGGAGCGGCTCTTTCCCCCCATCACAACCCCTTCCTTACTTCTAAAGATAGGCGGCCTCTCTCCTAATAAACCACACACACACAGACACACACACACACACACACACACACACACACAGACATACACACAAGTTTTGACTTGCGCTTGAGACGCACACAGCGCAGAGGATCCTAGGGTTACTGGAGGCGACATTGCTGGACAGGCTGACTCGCGCCCTCGGGCAGCCCCAAACCCCTGGACGCAGCCCGTTCCCCGCGCCAGGCTCGCTGAGGGCGGCGGGGTGGGCAGCAGCGGCCAAGGGATAAGCCAGCCCGGGGACAGTGTGGAGCCACCAGGGCCGGCGGGCAGGAGGGGGATCCGCGGGACAGAATTCTCCGGGCGGACCACGGAGGGGCTTAAACCTGCCCGCACTTCCCGGGGCGCGGGACGGGACTAAACTGGTCACCAACAATGCCACAGAGCGGACTGCCTCTTCCCTTCGCCTCTCCTCGCGCCCCAGTCCTGAAGATACACACACTCCTGCACAGCCCCACACACCCATCCACTCCGCCCCAGTCGGGGGTGGGGGTGCGGGGGACGGTGCCGGGTGCTCCGCCCGGGGGTACCTGTCGGCAGCGCGACCCAGCGGCGCCCCCGCCTCGGTGAGCACAGCAGGACGCGCGGGACGAAGAAGGCGCTCCGGACCGCGGCACAGATGCTCGCGGGCTTCGCACCTGGAGAGCCCCGGGGCGGCGGCGCGCTGTGGCAGCCGAGAAGTCCCCGGCGCACCCCTCTCCCGCCGCGCAACTTCGCGCAGCCGGCGCCGCCCTCGCGCCTGCCCGCCTTCCTTACCCAGATACTGCCGCAGGTCCAGCAGGAAGCGAGGGGGTCCCCCGCTGAGCTGATAGAGGAGGGAGCCTAGGCAGAAGACCAGCAGGGTGGCCATGCAGAAGCCGTAGTCCCGGAGGGAGAAGCGCAGGAAAGGCAGCAGAGGCACCCGGCGCTTCCAGCTGCCCAGGCCCGGAGGGGCGCCCCCCAGAGGGGCCCCATGGGGCCAGGCATCCGCGCCGCCGCCGGGATGCTGCTGCTTCTTCTTCATCGCCTGCTTCGCCGCCTCGCACAGCCTGCCCGTGCCAGGAAAAGGTCACCCATCCGCCGCGAGGAGGAGAGCCCGGCCGGGCGGCTGCACATGGGGAGGGCCGCGCGGAGGGCAGCCGGGTGGGGGCGGGGAGGGGCCGAAGTTGCCGGGCTCAGGAGACTTTCCTCGGCATGTCCCCGCCGCCGCGGCCCGAGCGGCCGAGGTGTCCGGCCCCGGTTCGGGGGCGCTGCCCGCGCCCGTCCCGCGCCCGCTAGCGCCCCCGCGCCCCGCGCCCCGCCGCGCCTCGGGCTCGCTCGCGGCCGCTGGGGCTCGCCTCCAGCGCCAGCGTGGACCCCCCGGCTTTGTGTCCGTCGGTCTTGGCGTGTTTTGTCCCGGTTCAGGCTTCTCTAAAAAACGGCAGGGAGGAACAGGAGGCGGACACCAGCCCCTCGCTCCACCTCCTTGACAAGGGTTTTCCTCCTTCTCCTCCCCTTTCTCCTCCGGCGCTCCGCAGCTCTCTCCTCCCTCTCCCCTCCCTCCCCGCGCGGGCCTCGGGATTTCGCTCGGGTGTCACGTTACTGCTCCTGCTGGGGGCGGGGGGCGGGGGGGCGGCGATTATTCGCAACAAGGAAGAAAGTTTCCAGGGTTTTTTTTTTCCTTCCCCCTTTCTTTACAATCTGGTCGCTGTTCCTGCGCCACCAGCGACCTCTTGGGGGCCCCGCTGACTTCTCTCTCGTAAACAGTCACCCGCAGGAAGAAGCACGACTGATTTTACTATTCATATTTTTTCTGTTCAGAAACTTGATTCTGCTTCTATATCCCGTGCGGGCTGCTTACACAAGGCCGATAAAAGGTACCAGGATACAGGCTCAAGACTTCGCTGAGATGGAAGAGGAGCAAGCGGTGCGAGTTATGGACAAACACGCCCCAGAGGGTCAGACGCAGCGCCCCGACCCGGGAAAGGGAGCCGAAGAGGACGCTCTCTTCTTGCTTTTCCTGGTCCTACAACTACTCCACTTCGTAGTGGACCAGAGAGGCAAGCTGGGGGCTGCATAGCGGACTCCAGGAGGTCACTGCCCCACGAAGGGCAAGAGCCCAGTCCCCATACACGCCAATTTCATTGCTTCCTCTCTTCCCTCCGTGGGGAAGCTTCTCGACCTGAAGAGAACCTCCCGAGGCAGAAAGGCTCCATGGTAGACACAGATCCTCTGATGGGGTGGTTGATCCACAGAAGGGCTGCCCCGATCGCCCACACTCAGTAAAAATACTATATCACCATTTATAGAAGCTGTAACACCTGAGGCCTGTGTGACTCACCCGAGGTCCCAGAACTAGTGGTAGGAGTTGTATTGGGAGTTGCACTCAAATCTATTGGCGCCTCAAACCCACTATGCTAACCACACTGCACAGCACTGCTTCCCAGCCAGAGCCCTTTCCCTCCGCGTGGCATAGGAGGATGATATTTAATTCATTTAGTCCAGGCCACGTTGAGAAATGAAAACCTCAGTTTCTGCTGCCTCTCGTGTCCGGCTCTGTACTCATTTTTTATATTCCGGTAATGAACAATTGGATTTAAGGAGGAACCAGGAGGTGCCAACCGCTGTGATTCTAAGACTAGGCTTCTGAAAACCTTCATCAAGTTGGGCATCTGAAGACTTTTCTGTGGAAAATTACAAAATAGGATCCTAGACCAAGAACTAACCCTTTAAGAATATGTCTTAACCATATTCATATATCAATATCTCTGGTTCATGATTCGAAACATATAGCATGAGCTACAGAGATGTGTAAATGGGATGGAAGGTGCTGTACACACACACACACACACACACACACACACACAATTCTACTGCCCAACTTTATGTTGTCCTAGCCACTTTCTAAGCGAAGGGAAGGTTCCTTTGGGGCCCCAAGAGAAGAGAAAATCTTTTGTTCTGTCGCAGAAAACCCTGAATAGAGTGTTAATCATTTGTTTCACATTTATCTTGGGAATCAGAGTTTTATTTGGATTAATATACACATTTTAGAAATATGACTGCCCCTAAGAGAATTGAGTCAATCAGTCATTGCCCCTTAATGTGAATTACTTTAATCAGCACAATGAGTAGCCCAGAATAGACTCCCAATTAATAAGGTTTGAGCTTAAGAAGAGGGACTAAGAGACAGAAGGAGCAAAGCAGTGTCCATACTGTTTCAGGGACCGCCTCTCACAAACTGGACCTGGATCTGAGGCCTGGTTCTGTCATCTGAACATTCACTGGACACAAAATAGTGTGCAAGACCCTCTGTGTTCACAAGTCCCACCCCCAGGAAGTCCAGAGACTTTTCTCACAGCATGCTGTGGGAAATATCCCAATTTTTTCTCGTAAGGAAAGGAGTCTGAGGAACAGGGAGATGGAGCAGGAAGAAAGGAAGCAAACATCTGAGAAAATTAGTAAATATGCGAATAAATGTTTTTTTTAAAAAACGATGAAAAAGTTGTGAGGAAAGTACACAGGGGTAAAGGCCAGCTTAGAAGAAACAAGCTATGACATGAACAATTTTAGAGAGAATAAACAGGTCAATCTTTAAAAGACTGCATTAACAGACTCGCTGCCTAAAAAAACTCACAGAAGAGAAAGAAAAGATATCAAGATACAAAGAAGTTTCACATGGGAAAAAAATGCTTTGTATTTTCACCCAACAAAAACGTAGTTGTTTGGGTAAAACTTTGTTCTTTGAAGTCCCATAAATATTCCTTCAAAAAAATAAATTTAAAGTACTTAGACTCATGAATGGTATATTTATTCAAAGCAGATTAACAAATCGAATTAGAAGGAGTTGGAAACAAATTTTATTATTAGTCTTATAATTGAATATGCTTTATTCAACACTTGACCTCCATTCAATATCTTCAGCTTCTTAATTCCTTCTCTCCCCAGTGACTCATTTGACCTTGTCCTCACTGGTCACTAACTGCATCTCCTCCAAAATCTCCTTTTCCCACTTCACAACCTTCTATCCTGTTTGACTTCTCTGGAGACCACCATATTTTTCGGTCTTTTCAAGAACTGTCAACTCTCTGTTCATCCAGCTCATGTGTTTACTTCTTTCTTTATCCAGTTCTGATTCCCGATCCATCATTCTGATCTCCTTCTTGCAAACACACCCCTTCATTCCTGTTTCTCTCATCTTATATCCTACACTGCTTGTCTGGTGAAACCCAGGTTCAATTAAACCCAACCATGCAACTGGACTAGGTTGCAAAAAAATACACAGCCCTGGTAAGTGGCTTTTCTTTAAATTAGAGAACACAGATTTCAGAGGGATGCACACTCATAGCTGCCCAGCAATCCCACTCACTAAAAGGACTATTCCACAGTGTCCCTCTCTTCAAACCTCCTGTCTACATCCTCTGCTTTCTTCCCTTCAGTCTCAGGGGATGACCTGGATCAGACTTTGTTGACAAAATAGAAGCAGTAGGATGAGAGCTCACTCATTTCCTACTCACCTTTGCCCCATGCTCTTGGGCCCCCTTCCTGTTTCATCCTGTTCCTGCTTCTATTAAGACCATGCTGCCACCTGTGCCCTAGACTGCTGTCTCCACCAACCCCAGTCCCACACCCAAGCCTGCCCCCTCCAAAGCCTTCTGCATCTCTATAAATCATTACACTCTCAAGTCACTTGGGTCCCAAACCAGAAGTCTTAGTTTTTCTATTAATTGTTCTTCCATTCTTGTATCTAAACCATCTGCAAATCCTATAGGCATTACCTTTCAAAAAAATCCAGAATCTGACCTCCTTTGCCACCACCCTGGGCCAAACCACTGTCTTCTGTCACCTGGATTGTTACAAAGACTTCTTATATTCATCATGTTTCAGTTTACCTACATATAACTGAAAAACCCAAATTTTAAAACCAGTGACTTAAACAAAAAGGAATTTTATTTCTCTCTCATGTGAAATACATCCAGAAATAAGGCAGTCCAGAGTTGGTGTGGTATTTCTATGCCATCCTCAGAGACCCACTAGAGCTTTCTATTCCACCATGCTCAGCACGTGGCTTCCATTTTAAAGGCCATCTTATGCAATGTAATCAGCATTTCAAAAAGATATGAAATCGTCATACCCCTTTGATATGTTCATTGCAGCATTGTGCACAATAGCCAAGATATGGAATCAACCTAAGTGTCCATCAATGCATGAATGGATAATACTATTCAGCCTCAAGAAGGAAATCCTGTCACTTACAAAAACTAAAGGATATTAATCTGGAGGATATTATGTTAAAGGAAATAAGCCAGACACAGAAAGACAAATACTACATGATTTCACTTATATGTGAAATCTAAAAAAGTCCATCTTATTGAAGCTGAATGTAGAATTATAGTTACCAGGGTTTGAGGAGGGAAGGGTAGGGACTGAGGAGATGTTGGTCAAAGGATACAAAATTTCAGCTAAGCAGCAGGAATAAATTCAAGAGTTATATTCTACGATGTGGTGAATATAGTTAATAACATTGTATTGCATACTGGAAAAGTGTTGAAAGTAGATTTTAAGTGTTCTTACCACAAATAAATGATAAGAATGCAGAAGGGGGAAAAACAAAAACAAAAAGGTCTTCTTACAGTTGGAGATGGCTGCTAGAGCTCCAGCCATTATGTCTGTGTTCCAGGTTGGCAGCAGACGGAAGCAAAAGAGTAAAAAACTCCTCCTAATTGAGTAGGCTCTTTTTAAGCAGTGCTCCAAAGTGTGTTATAAATCTACCTTCTTATAGGTTATTGGCCAGAAATTAATCACAGGACTCTGTCTAATTGTAAGGGATGGGGAATGGAGTAGCTAGGAAACCTAGACTTCTGCTGAGTGCATTGCTGCCGCAGAGAAGAATCAGGGTTCTATTGCTAAAGAAAGAAAGAAAGGGCAGATGGCTATTACATGACTAATCAGCAATTCCCGTTGTTCCTCCTAACTGGTCTGCCTACTCCCAGCCTTTCACCCTGTATTCCGTTTTCCTCAGAGCAGCCAAAATAACCATTGCTGCTCAAAACTTGCCAGTGGCTTCCAATGCACTCAGAGTAAAAGGAAGCATCCTAAAGTAGCCTATAAGGTCCTTCTCAATCTGGCTCCGTTGTCTCTTCGACCTCATCTCTCATCACTTTTCCTGCCCACCCTTACCTATGGTCATTCATCAGACAAAAGAAACTTGCTCCTCTATTATGACCTTTGCATTCACCGTTCTCTCTGCGTAGAAATTTCATTTCTCACACCTCTGCACGGCTTGACCTCTGACTTCCTTCCAGTTCTGCTCAATGTTGCCTTATCAATGGAATCTTCTGGGACTACCCTGTATGTAATGCGTATGCACCTACATTCCTTATTCCCTTGACCTCTTTAGCTTTCTCCATGGAATGTACCATAATCTGAAATGTTAGTATTTTGTATGTGCTGTATATTTCTCCCCTCTAGAAAACAAGTATCTTGAAGGCCATGATTTTGTCTCATTTGTTTATTGTTTTATCTCCAACACCTAGAATATTGCTTACAGGTAGTGATCACTCAAGAGATGTTTGTTGAATAAAAAGATTAGTTTTTTTATAAGAAGGGTCTGATGTTCGGTTGGTCAAATCTCATTGATTCCATGCTTGGCCAAGTGGGGATGAGAGGTGGATGTCATGCAAAGCAGGCCTCCATGCTGCTAGAACATTCAGATAATCATCAAAGGAATTGTCTGCAGTTGAAGGTGTGTTCACTGAAAGAAAGAGTGAATGAATGAATGAATGAGGCCCTCACCACCTCTGTGACCCCTAATTGGCAATGCAGCTCCTCCCTGTGATTATGAACGCCTCATGGAATCATAAAAGAGATGTGAGTCCATTGGCTTTGCCTGGTGTTGCCATTCACCTTGGCAAAGAGGCTGCTGCTCTTTAGGACTGCTGTTCATTTCAGGGATTGGGGCCATCAGTCTCTTAGAGAACCAAGCTGTCTGACCTTTGACCTTGGAAAAGAAAGAGACAAAGAAAGAAACTGGAGAATAGCTCTGGTTTGTGGGGCAAAAATGCACTGAAAACTGTCTAGGCAGGTAGTGTTTGCCTTTGCCTGAACAGTCTCTCGAAAGCGTATGTGACTGCAGTGTATGATCTAGAGGTACATTTGGATGGAAGGACTATAAAAACCTCACTTAGTAGCCAACAAGCTATTGCTTATATTTAAACTCCTATGCAATGACACAACTTTTGAAAACTCAGCTTTTAATTATGCTTAACAACAAATGTATTTTAAATAAAAACTGCACTGCACAGCTGGTCCCTGAGACTGGCTAGTGTGACACTATTAGCCACCTAAAGGCTCTGTTGGAAACAGTCTCAGTACTGTCTGTCTTTTTCATGAAGTACAATAGACCATTAGTATAAGCAGAGGGAAAGGAAAAAACAAGTCAAATACTTACCAGTTGCTTTCATATTATCCTCAGTTGCCACTTGCTCTGCCATGAGTAGAATCTATATAGTTGAATCTCTGACCAACCTTAATTCCTCATTTTCAAGATCTTTGTCAATTTACAATGTTAAGCTAGCACTTTTCTCATTTTAGAGGTCATTGTCTGGTGTTAATGCATAAGAGCTGAAATCGATGTAGAAGTGATATCCTTTTTCCTTCCTTCCTAACAATGTCATTAGTCCTTGTTCAATGGGCTCATTACATATCTTCCTGTCCTCTTAGAAAAAAAAATGTTACTGAAGCTTTGCAAAGTACTTTAAAATAATTTTTTGAAGAACAGCCAAATACTAAACTATGAAGATAAGAGTCAGCTCTCTAGTGAAGAATCTTAGTAAAGATTCCCAAGGTCATCTTAGTAGAAAATTTAAGAAAATATTACATTGTGAAGCATAATCTTTCAGCCCTGAAAATTACTAACCTTCTGACCTAGTCAATTACTTAGTCTCTTTGTGCTTTTGTTTTCCCTTCTGTCAAGAGTGGATGATAAAGCCCATACTCCTGGGTTCACAGGGCTCTGGTTTGTTACAGGAACGTGCTTGCCTGGCTGTGAACTACATCACCAGCCAGCTGCTTTTCTCTATGGTATTTGCTGTGAAGTGGTCCAAGACATTATTCCACTCAAAGATATTGGACTGCAGAATGATGGTAGTACAAACTCTTATTTAAAGAGCAGGCTGAGCACAGTGGCTCACGCCTGGAATCCCAGCACTTTGGGAGGTGGAGGCAGGCAGATCACCTGAGATCAGGAGTTCATGACCAGTCGGGCTAACGTGGCGAAACCCTGTCTTTACTAAAAATATAAAAATTAGCTTGGTATGGTGGTGAGCACCTGTAATACCAGCTGCTTGGGAGGCTGTGATAGGAGAATCACTTGAACCCTGAAGGCGAAGTTTGCAGTGAACCAAGATGGCACCACTGTACTCTAGCCTGGGCAACACAGCAAGACTGTATCTCAATAAATAAACAAATAAATAAAACAAAGAGCAGACAATTTAAAGGGTGGGAGAAGCATGCGTCTTGATCCACAACCTGTATGGGGACAAATGTGATTTGGGGCGAGTAGCCTGAGTAGACTCTGAGCCTCATTGTCGTTATCTGTGCGATACAATAAAGTACATAGCATCCCGTGATGGACTTAAATATATATTAAGTGTGGGTACATGTAAGTCAGATAATTTTTAAAGATAAGAAACTAGAATCTAAATAAATTATGTAATCTGCACAAATTTGCATTATTTGTGACTGACATCACCAGAACTCAAATATAGATCTTGCAAGTCCATCTCTAATACATTTTTTTTTTTTTTGAGATGGAACACTTTGTTACAGAGGCTGGAGTGCAGTGGCGTGATCTCGAGTCACTGCTACCTCTATCTCCTGGATTCAAGTGATTCTCCTGCCTCAGCCTCCTGAGTAGCTGGGATTATAGGTGCCCACTACCATGCCTTTCTAGTATTTTTTTCTTCATGTTTTTAGTAGAGATGGGGTTTTGCCATGTTGGCCAGGTTGGTCTCAAACTCCTCAACTCAGCTATCCACCTACCTCAGCCTCCCAAAGTGTTAGGATTACAGCTGTGAGACACTGTGCATGACCTCTAATACTTTTTCCACAATAAAGTGAATTTTATTTGGACCACTGATCCCCTCTGAATATCTAACAAACCTATGAACCTACCTCCCAAAAAATGAATGTATTTTCTGCATATAATTTCAGCACATCCATGGACCTTCTAGGGCTCCATGGACTCAGATTTAGAACCTGACTACTACAGACTGTGGTCTTTCCTGAATATGCCTGAGTGTGATTGCATTTACTAAAGGAGAATAGAATTTTTGGCCCTTATGTCAGAAGAGCAGAGCAGATTTTATGATTCTAAAACAGTTTGGAAAAAGTCTTTAAAAGACGTTGGAAATAGAGAATTTTTCTTCATACTGTCATGGGCTTTAAAATACTCCTGGGATGCTTAAGAGTTTCCAGAATTGGAGCTGTATTCAGACATTCATTCAGCCAATCCATACTGAGGGTCAGTGTGTGTCTGGCCCTGGGATTGCAGTGGGGCTCAAGGCAAGCCCTGCTCCCATAAAATTTACATCCACTGTGAGGGGAGATGGACAGTGAATAAACAAATATATTATGCTAGGTAGTGTTAAGTGTTATCAAGAGAATAAGACAGGGTGATGTGACTGAGAGTGATGGGTTGAAAAGGAGAGTCCACCACAGGCTGTGTGGACAGGGACAGCTTCTCTAAGGAGTTGCCCTTTGCAATGTGACCTAAGGGATGAGAAGGAGCTTCCTGGAGAAGATCTGGGGCACAAATGTTTCATGCAGAGAAAACAACCATTTAAGGTCTTCCTGCCTCATATCTTCCCTAAAATGGAAATAGACTTTGTATGTGCCACCGTGATGGGAGTAGGTCACCGAGAAAGCAGATGACATGAGGTGAGGCTGGAGAGGTGGGTGGTGCCAGTCCCTACAGGGCTTTGTAGACCTGGGTAGCGAGTTTGGGTTTTATTCAAGGTGAAATGGGAAACACTGAAGAGGTTCAATGATCAACATAAGCTGATTCATGTTTTTAATTCATTACTTAGGGTGCCGTGTAGGATTGGCAGTGAAAGTGGCAGTGGGTAGATGAGTCATCCAGTAAAATGGTGAGGCTGGCTGGTCTCAGGCTGATAATGGGGAAGATAGAGAAAACATTAACCAACTCAGGATACGTTTTTTTGAGGGTTGAGGGTATAAACTTGTATAAACTTGTCAATGAACTGGTTGAGGGTAAGTGAGAGAAGAGCTAAGCTAAGAATGATACCTAAGATTTTTGTCAGAGCACTTGGAATGATGCTGAAGCTATTTCTGTTTCTTGAAATGCAGAAAACTGAAGCTGGAGCAGGCTTGGGAAAGGGGCATGGGTGGCCTGAGCAACCAAGCGTTACGATCAGCTATGTTAAGTAGGCAACTGGATATATGAATTTGGACCTCCAGGGAAAGGTCATGGCTAAAGACATAAATTCAGAAGTTATTTCTATCAATGTGGTATATAAAATCACATAATTGAACAAAATTACCTACAGAAGCATATAGATAGAAGGAATAAAAGACGACACAAGACCAAGCCTTGAAAAAGTCCAACATACAGAGGACTTTCTTTTCAAACACAATAAGTTCACTCAGCAAAAGAGACTGAGTAAGAAGGCAGAGGGACCAGAGGAAAACCAGGAGAGTGTGGTGTCACTGAAGCCAAAGAACAAAAGTATTCCATGAAGGAGAGAACAATCCTCTGTGGCAAATACTCCTAAGATGTTGTGGCAGAAACTGCTGCTTGTCCTCTGTACTCATTTTCTCCATTTTTCTTTTAGTAATAGAAACCACTGAGCTCTAGCTGGACACAAAGCCACTCACATGAAGACTACATTCCCCAGTCTCTTTTGCAGCTAGATGTGGCCATGAGGCTGAGCTCCAGTCAGTGGGGTGTGAGAAAAAAGACCTTATGCAATCTACTAGACTTGGCCTTACAATATTGGGTGTGCATGCCCGCTTTCTCTTTTCCTGACTTTCCATATGCTGGAATGTGGACATGGAAGGGACACAGCTTCGGTCACGTGCATGAGGACAGTACTCCAAGGAATATCAAAGAAACTGGTGAAAGGAACCTAGGAACCTGAATGCTCTGATGAAGCACAGCTGTCTGTCTGCTGTGGATTGCCTACTGCCATGTGAACTCCCTTGTGAAAAAAATAAATTAAATTCTCTCTACAATCACTGTATTTTGGTGTCTCTTTTTGGCATCATAGTCTACACCATAAATAATTCACATATTAAGAAAGATGACAGACACTTTGGGAGGCCAAGGTGAGCAGATCATCTGAGGTCAGGAGTTGGAAACCAGCCTGGCCAACATGGCAAAATCCAGTCTCTACTAAAATACAAAAATTAGCCAGGCATGATGGTGCGTGCCTGTAATTCCAGTGACTTGGGAGGCTGAGGCAGGAGGATTACTTGAATCCAGCAGGTGGAGGTTGCAGTGAGCCAAGATCATGCCATTGCACTCTGGCCTAGACGACAGAGCAAGACTGTCAAAAAAAAAAAAAAAAGGAAAAAGAAAAGAATAAATAAAGATGACACATGAAACACCTTAGAGCTGATTGGTAAGTATGACAATTTCAGAGATATGACTTGGATAGGAATAGATTGAAGAGCTAATCCATTCATTCACTCTTTTACTCATTCCAAATATTTGTTGAGTTTAGAGGGAACAGAAACTGCAGAGTCCCTGAGGCAGGAATTCACTTGCTTAAGGAATAGAAAGAAATGGGATGTGCTATAGAGTACAGCACATGAGATGATCAAAGCAGGAGATGAAAATGAAGAGAAAAAAAGATGCCAGATCATCAGTCATCATAGGAGATTTAATCAGATTTTGCATTTTAAAATACTGATCCTGCTGCTAGTTAAAGAACTGGATGTAAGGGTAAGGGTGAAAGAAATTGGTTGGTTGATTCAAGTTATCCAGGCCAGAGAGGATGGTGGTTTGGGCTTGAATAACAGCAGTGAAGGTGGTGAGGAGTTGTGGTTGGCTATAGAATGGCTGCTACAGAAACATCTTTGGGATGATCTGCTATATAGTGGTGCAGAGAAATGAGCAGCAGCTGGAAAGCTTATAGGGATTTAGGAAGTCTCTCTGGTGCTCTCGCTTTCTCTCTCTCTCTCTGCCTCCTTTTTCCTCCTCTCTTTTTTAAAGATGGGAAATATCAGATTTAATGTGTTAATAGGGATGATCCAGTAGAAAGGGATGCATTTGTGATGCCAGAAAAAAAGTGAAATTTATAGGAAAAGGATGGGGCCAGAATTTAGTAGAGAGTTTAGTCTTTAATACACTTCATTCATCAAAGAAGGCAAAATGTACTGGAAAACTTACTGGTGAGAAAAAAAATTCATATGGTGGCATCCATTTTATCAATGACATATGCAGCAACTGAGAGTGAAGATTTGGGCAAGAAGAGAGGTAGGAGGTTTGAATAAAGAGAACTCATAGTGGCATGATTATTTCAGAGTGAGAGACATACAAAGAAAGCACATAGGATTGCCGAACGGTTTGAGCTCACTTAAACTTGGTGGTTCTGAATTTTAAGTGAGTCAAGCCAGCCAGTGTTGTGTTTTCTGGTGGCCCAGTTTGGTAACTTGTGTGCAGGTGCTGAGTAGGTGTTTAGTTGTGCTTAGATATTGCTGAGGTTTTACTAGGGAAATGGAGAACATGCCAGTAATGTTTGGGATGTTTGCAAAAGAGCAGTGGGTTGTTGGTCCCTGATATGGTTTGGCTGTGTCCCCACCCAAATCTCATCTTGAACTGCGTCTTCCACAATTCCCATGTGTTGTGGGAGGGACCCAGTGGGAGGTAATTGAATAATGGGGGCCAGTCTTATCCATGCTATTCTCATGATAGTGAATAAGTCTCACGAGATCTGATGGTTCTATAAGGGAGAGGTTCCCTGCACAAGCTCTCTCTTTGCCTGCTTCCATCTGTGTAAGATGTGACTTGCTCCATCTTCCCTTCTGCCATGATTGTGATGCCTCCCAGTCATGTGGAACTGTAAGTCCATTAAACCTCTTTCTTTTGTAAATTGCCCAGTCTTGGATATGTCTTTTTCAGCAGCATGAAAATGAACTAATACAGTCCATCAAATCTAAACTGAGTGAGAAAAGAAATAAGGAAATAGGGGAACAATAATCCAAATTTTATATGCCTGAAAGTAATACAATTGAGGAGAAGCCCTATTAAAGATGAGAAGACAAAATTATGAATATAGAATTAGGTATGAGACAATATTGACTTAGAATGACAAAATTAACTTTAACAAATTATGAATTTATAATGTTGATATAGATCAACATAACAAAATCCAGAAAACTTACATGATATTTTTATTAAATATTTGAAATACCTTTATTATATATTTTTCTTATGTAATATGCATATAAAAGATGATGTAAGAAAACAACACATGTGTGGGTTACATGCCTTTTGATCTGCCCCTTCACATTACAGCAATTTTGTAATATTCCAATTCTGGAAATAGATAATTCAGTTCTTCCTCTACCATGGGGGATGGAAACTGAAAAAATATAACTCTTGATATCTGTAATGCAAAAATCATGTGATTTCACACACACATGCACTTGCTTTTTTTTGAAATGGAGTTTTGCTCTTGTTGCTCAGGCTGGAGTGCAATGGTGCAATCTCGGCTCACTGCAACCTCTGCTGTCTGGATTCAAGTGATTCTCCTGCCTCAGCCTCCTGGTAGTTGGGATTGCAGGCACCCACCATGATGTCCAGTTAATTTTTTTTTTTTTTTAGTAGAGATGTAGTTTCACCATGTTGGCCAAGCTGGTCTCAAACTCCTGGCTTTTTGTATTACAGCTATACATTTCTGCTGTTCTGCTGCAGAAATTTTGATCAATTCTATTTTACATGATTCCCATCATAAAAGAAAAAAAATCCCACATGGTGAATTTCTGTACATTACATCCTTGAGAATGTTCATGACAGGAGGGAACTTCTGTTTTCCTGGGACATCACTGAGAACAAAGGCTTCACTGAAGCAACTGCCCACGACTGGCTTCCCTACAGTTTTAACCTTGTTTCTTCTCCACTGCCTGTTGCTGGCAGAGGCCTATTGTTAGCATAGGCCATATAGGCACAAGGTCTTGTGGCATAAGGCCCCCAGCCTGCAACTTTGTGTCACTACATGAGAGGAGTGGAGCCCGTGTGCAGGCAGCAGGAGGAATCCTGCAGGCATCCTGACTCTGGCAATTACATGACTCTACTCACAGGTGGTTGTGAACCCTATGTCCCCACTAAACCCAATATAAATGCATTCCCAACTAAACTTTCCCTTCATGACATCCCTACAATGCCCACAGCACCCCCCAACACCACCTTCCCGCAGGTGAGATGTGATAGGAGGGAAGGCCGAGTGGAAAGGGATGTCACTCTTTATCATCACTGTTAAATATCTAAGAACTTCTATTGAAGTGTCTCAGTCTGTGTCATTTGTCCATTTTTTTCTCCTTAAGTAAGACTGCCTTTTCTCTTTTGATTTTTAATCATTATTAATTTTAAAACATTTGCCTGGTCTGTATCAAGACATGTAGAATGGCCTAAAAGTCACTCTGAGAATGTACTTGCCACAAAAAATATCTGGCCAGGTGAATACAGTTGATCCTTGAACAATACAGGTTTGAACTGTGCAGATTTTATATGCGGATTTTCTTCCACCTCTGCCACGCCTTGAGAGAGCAAGACCAACCAGTTCTCTTCCTCCTTCTCCTTAGCCTATCATCATGAAGATGATGAGGATGAAGACCTTTATGATGATCCACTTCCACTTAATGAATAGTAAATAGATTTTCTTTTCCTTATGATTTTCTTAATGTGTTAGTCTGCTTTGATGGTGCTGATGAAGACATACCTGAGACTGGACAATCTACAAAAGAAAGAGATTTAATTGAATTTACAGTTCCACGTGGCTGAGGAGGCCTCACGATTATGGTAGAAGGCAAGGAGGAGCAAATCACATCTTACATGGATAGCAACAGGTAAAAAAAAAAAAACTTGTGCAAAGAAACTCCCATTTTTTAAAACCATCAGATCTTGTGAGACCCATTCACTATCACAAGAATCGTGTGGGAATGAACTACTCCCATAATTCAGTCATCTCCCACTGGGTACCTCCCACAACACATGGGAATTATGGGAGCTACCAGATGAGATTTGGGTGGGGACACAGAGCCAAATCATATCACTTAATAACCTTTTCTTTTCTCTAGCTTATTTTATTGCAAGAATACAGTATATAACACATATACAAAATACATGCTAATCGACTGCTTATGCTATTAGTAAGGCTTCTCATCAACAATAAGCTTTTTGTAGTTAAGTTTTAGGAGAGTCAAAAGTTATGGTGCATTTTCGGCTGTTCAGGGAGTTGGCACCCCTAATCACTCCATTGTTAAAGGGTCAACTGTACTTAGCTGAAGCCCCTTCCAGGCCTTGCAAAGGCCTGTGCTGGGGAGGGACCCTAAAACTTAGGTTTGGTGTTTTCATGATAAGTCTGGCTGGTACCAAAAGACCAGAGCATACCTCTAAATCAGCTGAATGTGAAAAGGGTTACTTTCCGTACTGAGAAATCCAGGCCCCCTACAGCTTCCTTGGCTGCCCAGTTATACCTCACCACCTTCCCTTTTCCTTCCCTGGCCCTGTACCTCTTCCTCTCAGGTACATGCATGTGGTGCATCATGGAGGGGGGATGGTGCATGGGATTGGCTAGAAAGCATAAATCCTCATCTTTTGGTTCACAATTGGGTCAGTAGTCTCTTTGAGACTTGGTTTCTGCTTCATTGTGGGTTGGGAGTTACCTTTGCAGGGTGTGAGTGAGGCAGGAAACGAGAAATGCATGAGAAAAGATAACCTTAGGAATACTTTGCGATGTTGTCCTGCCACAATTGAAGAAGTCAATTACAATATCTCATGGATATTAGATTTCTGAAAACAGGAACAGCCCCCTATAGCTGGCATTACTGGCGATGCCGAGGCTAGAACTACAGGTCCTGACTTACTGAAAGGCCCCCATGTCCTTTTCATTTGTTTGATGAGGGCTGTTAAAAGAGCTGCCTCTTCAGAAAGGTCTGTATCACAGATCTACTTGAAACTCCCCCGACTGGAATATCCCCTTTAAGCTCTTCCAGGAGGCTGGTTAAAATAGGACAGATCATGAGGTCAGGAGTTCAAGGCCAGCCAGGCCAACATGACAAAACCCCATCTCTACTAAAAATACAAAAATTAGCCAGGCATGGCGGCACCCACCTGTAATCCCAGCTATCTGGAGGCTGAGGTGGAAGAATTGCTTGAACTTAGGAGGCAGAGGTTGCAGTGAACCAGAATCACGCCACTGCACTCCAGCCTGGGTGACAGAGTGAGACTCCATCTCAATTATTTTTAAAAAAGTGACTTTTGTCAGGAACAAACACATTAGCATGGCTTACTTTCTAAAATCAGCTTAATAGTCTACTTAGGGTACTAATGAAATGTGAGCGAAAACAAGTATGTTTTGATGGTGAAGCAAAGTCTGAGAAGGTAAGAACAATTAGTAGGAGAGTGGTGAGTATAACACATTTTTATTTATTGTGAAAATAAATCTAATTCACAAATTAACCTAAATGTGAAACTTCATCTTACAATTTTATCCTGTTAGCTGCTGGAGAAGTGAAATTTCTCATTAAACAGGATTTTGAGGGAATTTTGTCTGAAAATTTAAACCACTCCCTTAAGATGAAGCATTAATTAAATAGAATATTTCTCCTTCATTATTTGCAAAAATGAAGAGACAAACCTAAAAATCCCCACTACCAAATTACCGTATCTAGAAATACTAGGTAGTAAAAACTGAAAGATATGCTTAAACGTAAAGGTTCCCTCCCACTGGAAATTATTCTTCAGAAAGTGGATAAGTATCTTCCAGCTCTCATAAAGTTGCTCATAATAGAAGATCCTATCCCAATTATATTATTTGAAATCACAAAATATTTTGAGAAAATCATGTAATTTGAAAATGGACTCAGTCAATGCTACTTTGGGCTGCTTACAGAATAGGTAGAAAGCCCAGAAAAACTTTTGTTTAATTGAGATATAATTTATATACCATAATATTCACCTATTTTAATTCTGCATTTCAATAAGGTTTAGCAAATGTATACTTCATACAACTCATCCTTACAATCATGCTTTAGACCAATCCATCATTCTAAAATGTAACTAATCCCTGCTGCCACTCCCACCCCACAGCACCAGGAAATCACTGATTTGCTTTCTGTCACTAAACTTTGCTTTTCTAGATATGCAAATGGAACCAAACAGTGTACTCTCTTGCCTTGCCCCTTTCACTCATATAACATTTTTGAGATCTATTCATGTCTTGCATGTATTAGCAACTCATTCATTTATTTTTGTACTTAATTTTGTAATTGTGGAAAATACACCTAACATGAAATTTATCATTTTAACTATTTTTGAGTATATGATTTAGTGGCATTATGTACATTCACAATGCTGTGCAAGCACCACCATTATTCATTTTAAGAACTTTTTCTTCTTTCCAAATGGATATTCTATAGCCATATAACACTAGCTCTCCATTCACCCTTGCCCACCGCTCCTAGCAATCATCACTCTACTTTCTGTCTCTATGAATTTGCCTATTTTTACCGATATAAATCCTGAATTGGGATCATACAATATTTGTTTTTTCATGTCTAGCTTATTTCACTTAGCAAAATGTTGTCAACTTTCATTTTTGTTGTAGCATATCTCAAAATTTCATCCCTTTTTAAGGCTGAATAATATTCCATTGTATGGCTATTGGATTACATTTCACTGATTCATTCATCTGATGATGGACGTTTGGGTTGTTTTCACCTTTTGGATGATGGACGTTTGGGTTGTTTTCACCTTTTGGCTATTGTAAATAATGCTACTGTAAGCATTGGTGTACATATTTGAGTCCAGGTTTTCAATTATTTTGGGTGTTTTTCTAGGAATAGAATTGCTGGATCATATGGAAAGTCTATGCATAACCTTTTGAGAAACCACTATACGGTTGTTTCTTTTCTTATTGGAGCAATTAGAGTGGGCATATAAAGATTTTCACTGTAATTTAAATTTGCGTTTCCTTGATATCCAGTGATGTTGAACATTTTTTATATTTTTGGTTTAGCCACTTACATATCTTCTATTGTGAAGTATCCCTCTAAAACTTTTCCCATTTTGAAATTGAGTTGCTAGTCTTCTTACTGAGTTGTAAGAGTTTTTTTATGTTCCTTTTCAAGTGTATGTTTTACAAATACATTTTCCTAGTTTATGGTTTTTTAATTTTCTTTAAAGTGATATGCATACATTTTAAAATTTTGATGCTAGTCCAGTTTATAACATTTTTCTTTTTCAGTTCATGCCTTTTACATTCTATCTAAAATTTTTGGCTTACTTCAAAGTCATAAAGATGTGTGTTTGTTTTCTTTCTAAGTTTTATAGCTTTAGCCTGGTAGTATATGTCCATCATCCATTTTGGGTTAATTTGTGTCTGTAGAATAAAAAAGGAATTCATTTTCCCTCAAAATATGTTCACTTATTCTCATTCCCCTTATTGAGGGAAAACAAAACAAAAACACTATCCTTTCCCCCACTGAATTACATTGGCAAATTGATCGTATATATGTGGGCTTTCTGGACTCTCAGTTCCATTGATCTACATGTATAGCCCTATACCAATACTATGCAATATTGATTGCTACTTTTTATTATATATCTTAAAAATAAGTATTGTGTGTTTTCCAACTCTTTGCTTCTTTTTAAAAATTGTTTTGACTACTTTAGGATCTTTGTATTTTATATAAGTGTTAGAATCAGCTTGCCAATTTCCACACACAAGAAAATATCTGCTGGTATTCTGATAGGAATTGCATTAAATCTACAAATCAATTTGAGGAGAATTACCATCTTAACAATATTGAGTCTTTGTCTGTGAACATGGTATATCTCCATTCATTTAGGTCATCCTTGATTTTTCTTAGCAATGTTTTGTGTTTTCAGTACATAGACTTCAAAATCTTTTCTTAAATTTATTTTTAAGTATTAAATGTGATTATAAATGATGTTTTTTTAAATTTAAGGTTTAGATTGTTGCTAGAGGATAGACCACCTAAATTCACTTATGAGTTCTAGCAGTGTTTTGTAAATTTTCTATGATTTGCTAATACATGATCACGATTTTTTTTTTTTTTGTAAATAAAGCCCAACTTGTATGCCATGTGTTTCTTTTAATTGTCTTATTTTGCTGGCTAGAATATTCAGTACAATGTTGAACAGAAGTGGTAAGGGTAAATATCTCTGTTTTGTTCTTGACCCTTGGTAGAAAATATTCAGTTTTTCACCATCATGATGTTAGCTGTAGTTTATTTGTTGATGACCTTTATTAGATGGAGAAAGTACCTACCCTACTGTAGTTTGGTTTGTTTGACTCCTTCAAACCTCCTGTTGAAATCCGATCCCTAAGGTTGGAGTTGGGGTCTAATGGGAGGTGTTTGGATCATGAGGGCAGATCCCTCATCAGTGGCTTGGTGCCATCATCACAGTAATGACTCAATTCTTGCTCTGTTAGTTTCCATGAAAGCTGACTGTTAAAAAGAACCTGGCACCTCTTCCCTTTCTCTCTCTTGCTTCCTCTCTCACCACGTAATTTGTGTACATGCTGGCTTCCCTTTTACTTCCACTATGAGTGGAAGCAGACCGAAGCCCTCACCAGAAGCAGATGCTGGTTCCATGCTTCTTGTAGAGCCTACAGAATAGTGAGCCAAGTAAGCCTATTTTCTGTATAAATTACCCAGCCTTAAGTATTTCTTTCTAACAACACAAAGAGACTAAGATAGTTCTCATCTATTCTTATTTTATTGAAAGTTGTTTTCTTTTGTTTTTGTTTGTTTAATATATATTTTATTGCATTTTAGGTTATGGGGTACATGTGAAGAACATGTAGGATTTTTGCACAGGTACATAAATAGCAATGTGGTTTGCTGCCTCCATCCTCATCACGTATATCTGGCATTTCTCCCCATGTTATCCCTCCCCAATTCCCTACCCCCCATTGTCCCTCCTCTAGTCCCTCCCAACAGACTTCAGTGTGTGATGCTCCCCTTCCTGTATCCATGTGTCTTCACTGTTCAACAACCCTATCAGTGAGAACATGCAGTGTTTGATTTTCTGTTCTTGTGTCAGTTTACTGAGAATGATGGTTTCCAGGTTCATTCATGTCCCTACAAAAGACACGAACTCATCGTTTTTTTATGGCTACATAGTATTCCATGGTGTATATGTGCCACATTTTCCCTGTCCAGTCTATCATCAATGGGCATTTGGGTTGGTTTCAAGTCTTTGCTAATGTAAATGGTGCTGCAATGAACATATGTGTGCATGTGTCTTTATAATCGAATGATTTATATTTCTTTGGATATATATCAGGTAATGGGATTGCTATTGGATATATACCCAGTAATGGGGTCAAATGGAATTTCTATTTCTAGGTCCTTGAGGAATCGCCACACTGTCTTCCACAATGATTGAACTAATTTACACTCCCATCAACAGTGTAAAAGTGTTCCTATTTCTTCACATCCTCTCTAGCATCTGTTGTCTCCAGATTTTTTAATGGTCGCCATTCTAACTGACATGAGATGGTATCTCAATGAGGTTTTGATTTGCATTTCTCTAATGACCAGTGATGATGAGCGTTTTTCATACATTTGTTGGCCTCATATATGTCTTCTTTTGTAAAGTGTCTGTTCATATCCTTTGCCCACTTTTGAATGGGTTTGTTTTTCTCTTGTAAATCTGTTTTAGTTATTTGTAAATTCTGGATATAAGTCCTTTGTCAGATGGGTAGATTGCGAAAATTTTTTCCCATTCTGTTGGCTGCCCCTTCTCTCTAATGATTGTTTCTTTTGCTGTGCAGAAGCTCTGGAGTTTAATTAGATCCCATTTGTCTATTTTGGCTTTTATTGCCAATGCTTTTGGTATTTTAGTCATGAAGTCCTTGCCTATGTCTATGTCCTGAATAGTTTTACCTAGGTTTTCTTCTAGGGTTTTTATGGCGTTAGGTCTTGTGTTTAAGTCTTTAATCCTTCTGGAGTTAATTTTAGTGTAAAGTGTCAGGAAGGGGTCCAGTTTCTGCTTTCTGCACATGGCTAGCCAGTTTTCCCAACATCATTTATTAAACAGGGAATTCTTTCCCCATTTCTTGTTTGTGTCAGGTTTGTCAAAGATCAGATGGTTGTAGATGTGTGGCGTTGCCTCCGAGGCCTCTATTCTGTTCCTCTGGTCTATATCTCTGTTTTGGTACCAGTACCATGCTGTTTTGATTACTGTAGCCTTATAGTATAGTTTGAAGTCAGGTAGCATGATGCCTCCAGCTTTGTTCTTTTTGCTTAGAATTGACTTGGCTATGTGGGCTCTCTTTTGGTTTCATATGGAGTTTAAGATTGTTTTTCCAGTTCTGTGAAGAGGGTCCTAGGTAGCTTGATGGGGATAGCATTGAATCTATAAATTACTTTGGGCAGTATGGTCATTTTCACAATATTGATTCTTCCTACCCATGAGCATGGAATGCTTTTCCATATGTTTGTGTCCTCTGTTATTTCGTTAAGCAGTGGTTTGTAGTTCTCCTTGAAGAGGTCTTTTACATCCTTTGTTAGTTGTATTCCTAGGTATTTTATTCTCTTTGTAGCAATTGTGAATGGCAGTTCATTCTTGATTTAGCTCTCCTTAAGTCTGTTATTGGTGTATAGAAATGCTTCCGAATTTTGCACACTGATTTTGTATCCTGAGACTTTGCTGAAGTTGCTTATCAGTTTCAGGAGATTTTGGGCTGAGACAATGGAGTCTTCTAAATACACAATCATGTCATCTGCAAATAGAGAAAATTTGACTTTCTCTTTTCCTAATTGAATATCCTTTATTTCTTTTTCTTGCCTGATTGCTCTGGCTAGAACGTCTAATACTATATTGAATAGGAGTGGTGAGAGAGGGCATCCTTGTCTAGTGCTAGATTTCAAAGGGAATGCTTCCAGTTTTTGCCCATTCAGTATGATATTGGCTGTTGGTTTGTCGTAAATAGGTTTTATTATTTTTGAGATAGGTTCCTTAAATACCTAGTTTATTGAGAGATTTTAGCATAAAGGGCTGTTGAATTTTGTTGAAGGCCTTCTCTGTATCTATGGAGATAATTATGTGGTTTTTGTCTTTGGTTCTGTTTATGCAGTGGATTACATTTATAGACTTGCATATGTTGAACCAACCTTGCATCCCTGGAATGAAGCCTACTTGATCATGATGGATACGTTTTTTGATACGCTGTTGCAATTCGTTTGCCAATATTTTATTGAAGATTTTTGCATCTATGTTCGTCATGGATATTGGCCTGAAGTTTTCTTTTCTTGTTGAGTCTCTGCCGGGTTTTGGTATCAGGATGATATTGGTCTCATAAAATGATTTGGGAAGGATTCCCTCTTTTTGTATTGCTTGGAATAGTTTCAGAAGGAGTGGTACTATCTCCTCTTTGTATGTCTGGTAGAATTCGGCTGTGAAGCCATCTGGACCTGGGCTTTTTTTGGTTGGTAGACTATTAATTGGGGCCTCAACTACAGCCCTTGTTATTGGTCTATTCAGGGTTTCAACTTCTTCCTGGTTGGGCTTGGGAAGGTGCAAGTGTCCAGGAATTCATCCATTTCTTTCAGGTTTACTGGTTTATGTGCATATAGTTGTTTGTAATAAACCCTGATGGTGGTTCGTATTTCTCTGGAATCTGTGGTGATAGTCCCTTTATCGTTTTTTGTTGCATCTATTCGACTCTTCTCTCTTTTCTTTTTTATTTATCTGGCTAGTGGTCTATTTTTTTTATCTTTGCAAAAAACCAGCTCCTGGATTTATTGATTTTTTGAAGGGTTTTTTTTTGTGTGTGTGTGTCTCTTTCTCCTTCAGTTCTGCTCTGATTTTAGTTATTTCTTGTCTTCTGCTAGCTTTTGAATTTTTTTTATCTTGCTCCTCAAGCTCTTTCAATTTTGATAATAGTGTGTTGATTTTAGATCTTTCCTTGCTTCTCATGTCGGCATTTATTGCTATAAATTTTCCTCTAGACGCTGCTTTAAATGTGTCCAAGAGATTCTGGTACGTTGTGTCTTCGTTCTCATTGGTTTCAAAGAACATCTTTATTTCTGCCTTCATTTCATTGTTTATCCAATCAATGTTCAACAGCCAGTTGTTCAGTTTCCATGAAGTTGTGCAGTTCTGAGTTAGTTTCTTAATCCCGAGTTCTAATTTGATTGTACTGCGGTCTGAGAGACTGTTTGTTATGATTTCCACTCTTTTGCATTTGCTGAGGAGTGATTTACTTCCAATTATTTTGTCAATTTTAGAGTAGGCATGATGTGGTGCTAAGAAAAATGTATATTCTGTGGATTTGGGGTGGAGAGTTCTGTAAATGTCTATTAGGTTTGCTCGGTCCAGGTCTGAGTTTATGTCCTGGATATCCTTGTTAATTTTCTGTCTCATTGATCTGTCTAATATTGACAGTGGAGTGTTAAAGTGTCCCACTATTATTGTGTGGGAGTCTAAGTCTCTTTGTAGGTCATTAAGAACTTACTATATGTATCTGAGTGCTCCTGTATTGGAGGCATATATATTTAGGATTGTTAGCTCTTCTTGTTGCATTGATTCTTTATCCATTATGTAATGCAATTCTTTGTCTCTTTTGATCTTTGTTGGTTTAAAGTCTATTTTATCAGAGACTAGGATTGCAACTCCTGCTTTTTTTTGCTCTCCATTTGCTTGGTAAATCTTCCTCCATCCCTTTATTTTGAGCCTTTGTGTATCCTTGCATGTGAGATGTGTTTCCTGGATACAGCACACCAATGGGTTTAGGCTTTTTATCCAATTTGCCAGTCTGTGTCTTTTGCTTGGGGCATTTAGCCCATTTACATTTAAGGTTAATATTGTTATGTGTGAATTTGATCCTGCCATTTTGATGTCAGCTGGTTGTTTTGCCCATTAGTTGATGCAGTTTCTTCATAGTATCAATGCTCTTTACCATTTGGTACATTTTTGGAGTGGCTGGTACTGGTTGTTCTTTTCTGTGTTTGGTTCTTCTTTCAGGAGCTCTTGTAAGGCAGGCCTGGTGGTGATGAAATCTGTAAGTATTTGCTTGTTCATAAAGAATTTTATTTCTCCTTCGTTTATGAGACTTAGTTTGGCTGGATATGAAATTCTAGGTTGCGAGTTCTTCTCTTTAAGGATGTTGAATATTGGCCCCCCCTCTCTTCTGGCTTGCAGGGTTTCTGCTCAGAGATCTGCTGTGGGTCTGATGGGCTTCCCTTTGTGGGTAACCCGACCTTTCTCTCTGGCTGCCCTTAGCACTTTTTCCTTCATTTCAACCCTGGTGAATCTGATGAATATGTGCCTCGTGGTTGCTCTTTTTGAGGAATATCTCTGTGGTGTCATCTGTATTTCCTGGACTTGAATATTGCCCTGCCTTGCTAGATTGGGGAAGTTCTCCTGCATAATATCTTGAAAAGTGTTTTCCAGCTTGGATTCATTCTCTCCATCATATTCAGGTACACCTATCAAACATACGTTAGGTCTTCTGACATAATCTTGTATTTCTTGGAGGCTTTGTTCATTTCTTTTTACTCTTTTTTCTCTAATCTTGCCTTCTCATTTTATTTCATTGAGTAGATCTTCAATCTCTGATATCTTGTCTTCTGCTTGGTCTATTCAGCTATTGAAACTTGTGTATGTTTCGCAAAGTTCTCATGTTGTTTTTCAGCTCCATCGATTCATTTATATTCCTCTCTAAGCTGTTTATTCTCATTAGCATTTCATCAAAACTTTTTTCAACGTTCTTAGTTTCTTTGCATTGGGTTAGAACATGTTCTTTTAGTTCAGAGAAGTTTCTTATTACTCACCTTCTGAAGCCTGTTTCTGTCAATTGATCAGACTCATCATCCAGCCTTGTTCCCTTTCTGGTGAAAAGTTGTGATCCCTTGGAGGAGGAGAGGCGTTCTGGTTTTGGGTGTTTTCATCTTTTTTGCACTGGTTTCTTCCCATCTTTTTGGATTTATTTACCTGTGGTCTTTCTTGTTGCTGACTTTCAGATGTGGTCTCTGAGTGGACATCCTTTTTGTTGATGTTGAAGTTATTTCTTTCCGTTTTTTAGTTTTCCTTCTAATAGTCAGGCCCCTCTGCTGTAGGTCCACTCCAGACACTGCTTGCCTGGGGATTGCCTGCAGTGATTGCAGAACAGTAAGGGTTGCTGCCAGTTTCTTCTTTTGTTATCCTTGTCCCAGAAGGATACCCACCAGATGTCAGCCTGAGCTCTCCTTTATGAGGTGCATTTTTGGGTATACGGAGGTCTGGTAGCTGCTTGAGGAGACAGTCTGTTCCTCATAGGAGCTCAAGTGCTGGACTGTGAGCTCCATTGTTCCATTCTGAGCTGCTGGGCATGTATGTTTAAGTTTGCTGCAGCGGAACTCATAAACACCTTTTTTTCTTAGTGCTCTGTCCCGGGAAGGTGGGGCTTTATTTATAAGTTCCTGATGTGGTGCTGCCTTTTTTCCCGGATGCCCAACCAGCGAGGAGGTAGCATAGTCGCAGTCTGCCAGCAGAGATGCTGCTGAGCTGCCATGGGCTCTGCCCAGCTGTGTGAACTTCCTTGCAGTTTTGTTTATAGAGGTATAGTTAGAACTACCTTGGTAATGGCAGTCTGCCTCAGTAATGGCAGACTGTCTTTTTAATGGCAGACTGCCTTGGTAATCATGGACTGCCTCAGTAGTAGTGGACTGTCTCGGCAATATCAGATGCCCTTCTCCCCACAGAGCTGGACCATCCCAGGTCCAGCTGTGCTTGCTGTGAAACTTTCAGTCCAGAGTGTTTCAGATTGCTGGTCTTTGTGAGGGTGGGACCGGCCAAGTCAGATCACCAGGCTCCCTGTTTCAGCCCCCTTTTTTTGCAGTTGAATGGGTGACTCTGTCTCCCAGGTGTTCCAGGCACCAGTTGAAGCAGCACCCAGATTTGTGTGAGTTTTTGTGTGGAGACCCACTGCGCTGGCTGAAACAGCCATGTTGTAAACTCATGGTGCTTTTTTGCCTAGGAATCTCCTGGTCTGTGGGCAGTAAAAATTCATTTGGAAATGTGGTGATCACTCATCCTCTGAGTTTTTGCTGGGAACTGCAATCCAGAGCTGTTCCTATTAGGCCATCTTGTACCCTATTGAAAGTTGTTTTTTAAAAATCATAAATTGGCATTGGAATTTGTTAAATGCTATCTCTTTGTTTATTAAGATTTTTCCCAATTATTCTAGTAACATGGTATAGTGCATTAAATGGCTTTTGAATGATAACCCTACCTTGCATTTCTGTGATAAACCCTAGTTATTCGTGATCTATTATTCTTTTTGTATGTTGCAGGTTTATTCATATTTTGTTAAGGACTTTTGCATCTATATTTATTAATTATATGGCTCATTCTTTCTTTTCTCTGTGATAATATTTTTTCATCTATATATTGAGGGAAATCTTGGCCTTATAAAATGAGCTGAGAAGTTTCCTTCATTCACTATTTTTTGAAAGAAAATTTTTTTTTGTAGGATTGGTATTATTTATTTCTTATGTGTTTGATTTAATGGTTAATTCATCTGTGCCACAACTTTTCTCGGTAGAAAAATTTTTAATTGGGAATTTAATTCCTTTACTACATATAGAGATTTTTCAAGTTTTCTATTTCTTCTTGAGTCAGTTCTGGTAATTGATGCCTTTATTTGAAATTTTATATTACCTCTAAGTTGTCAAAAATATTGTTCAAAAATATTGTTTTTATTGTTAAAGTTGTTATTTTTGACAACAACTTTATTGTCAAAAATAAAGTTGTTCATAGTGTTTCCTTAGTATCATTTTAATTTTTGTGGGATATATAGTACTGTCCCTTTTTTCATTACTGATATTCATTATTTGTATCTGTCCAACATTTTTTTGATCCAGCTAGCCAAAGTTTAATTAATTTTATTCATTTTTTTCTAAGAAGTGACATTTAGTTTTATTGATTTTTCTATTTTAAAAATGTTATTAGTTTCTATTTATTGGTTTCCACTCTGTTCTTTTAAAAATGTTCTGTTCTTCCACTTACTTTGTGTTTTATTGATCTTCTCTTCTAGTTATTTACGTAAGAACTTGTATAGTTTTTAAACCTTTCTTCTATTATAATATGCTATATAAAGTTATACATTTTCCTTTGAACACTCTTTTAGTTACATCCAACAATTTTCATATATTGTATTTTCATTTTCATCTAGTTCCAGAAAATTAAAAAATTTTCTTTTCTGACACATGAGTTACTTAAAAGTGTGTTAAGTTCTACATAATTGGGAATTTCTCAGATATATTTCTGTAGTTAATATCCAAATTAATTCCACTGTGGACAGATAATATATTTTTAAAAATTTTAATCCTTTTAAATTCACTGAAATTAATTTTATGACCCTCCATATAGTCTATCTTGGTGATTGCTCAATGTGCACTTAAAAATAATGAATATTACTAAAACACCAAAAGCAATGGCAACAAAAGCCAAAATAGACAAATGGGATCTAATTGAACTTAAGAGCTTCTGCACAGCAAAAGAAACAATCACTAGAGTAAACTAGCAACCAACAGAATGGGAAAAAATTTTTGCAATCTACCCATCTGACAAAGGGCTAATATCCAGAATCTACAAAGAACTAAAGCAGATTTACAAGAAAAAAAACAAACAAACTCATTCAAAAGTGGGCAAAGGATGTGAACAGACACTTTACAAAAGAAGACATATATGAGGCCAACAAATGTATGAAAAAATGCTCATCATCACTGGTCATTAGAGAAATGCAAATCAAAACCTCATTGAGATACCATCTCATGCCAGTTAGAATGGTGATCATTAAAAAATCTGGAGACAACAGATGCTGGAGAGGATGTGGAGAAATAAGAACACTTTTATGGAGAGAGATCCAAGATGGCCGACTACTAGCAGCTCAGGATTGTAGCTCCCAGAGAAAGCATGCAGAACAAGAGGACGGACGCCACATTTTCAGAAAAATTTTTGTTGCTTATGGACTAGGATTCCCAGCAGAGGAGTCCCACGAGTCACCAACACGACTCTTGTGGCTGGTATGGCAGTTTTACCAGTGCTTCGGTATGGTGGTTCCCAGTGCAGAGTAAACGGGACTAGCTTCCCTTTTGATTGACTTTTGGATCTCCGGGAAGGCGAGTCGCCCATTTCAAGTGGGAAGCCAGACCGGAGATTCCCCAAGCAGAAAAGCACCAAGAACCTTAATGCCGCGGTTTTAGCCGGCGCAGTGGGTTGCTCAGATTTCGACATTGGGAATCAACAAGTTGGACGTCCATTCAGAGACCTAAACTGAAAGTAGGTAATTATAGAGACAACAAGTGAATAAAATTATAATGACAGGAAGGAACCAGCATAAAAAAGCTGAGAATACCCAGAAGCAGAATGCTTCTCCTTCTACAGGGGATCACAGTTCTTCACCATCAAGGGAACAAGGCCTGATGGAGAACAAGTGCATTCCAATAACAGAAATGGGCTTCAGAAGGTGGCTGATAAGGAAGTTTTCTAGCCCAATTCAAAGAAACTAAGAAACTTGCAAAAAGGTTTGATGAAATCCTAATGAGAATAGACAATTTAGAAATGAATATAAGGGAATTATTGGAACTGAAGAACACAATAAGAGAACTTCGCGAAGTATGCACAGGTTTTAACAGGCGAACTGATCAAGCAGAAGAAAGGATATCAGAGGTCGAAGACCTACTTAATGAAATGAAATGAGAAGACAAGATTCAAGAACAAAGAGTAAAAAGGAATGAGCAAAGTCTCCAGGAGATATGGGACTATGTGAAAAGACCTAATTTACGATTAATCGGTGTACCTGAATGTCATGAAGAGAATGAATCTAAGTTGGAAAATATTTTTCAGGATATTATTCAGGAAAACTTTCCTAACCTAGTAAGGCAGGATAATACTCAACTCCAGGTAATCCAGAGAACACTACAAAGATATTCCTCAAGTAGACCAACTCTAAAACATATAATTGCTAGATTTACTAGGGTTGAAATAAAAGAGAAAATTTTAAGGGCAGCTAGAGAGAAAGGTCAGATTACCTATAAAGGAAAGTCTATCAGACTCACAGCAGACCTCTCAGCAGAAACCCTACAATCTAGAAGAGAGTGGGGGTCAATATTCAATATCCTTAAAAAAAGAATTTTCAACCCAGAATCACATATCCTGCCAAACAGTTTTAAAAACGAAGGAAAAATAAAATTTTTCACGAACAAGCAAGCACTCAGAGATTTCATCACCACCAGGCCTGTTTTACAAGATCTTCTGAAAGGAGCACTACAAACAGAAAGGAACAACCAGTATCAGTTATCTCAAAAATTCACCAAAACGTAAAGAGTATCTCTATAATGAAGAATTTACATCAACTAAAGGGCAAAAAAGCCAGTTAGCATTAAATTACAATATTGAACTCACAAATATTAATATTAATTCTAAATTTAAATGGATACAATGCTCTCATCAAAGTCACAGACAGGCGAATTGAATAAAAAGTTAAAATCCATTGGTACATAGTATTCAGATCCAACTCGCAATGATACACAAAGACTTAAAATAAACGGATGGAGGAAGATTTACTAATTAAATGGAGAGGAAAAAAAGCAGGAGTTGTAACTCTTGTCTCCAATAAAATAGACTTTAATAGTAATATAGACTAAAAGAAACAAAGAAGGACATTACATAATGGTAGAAGGATCAATGTAATAAAGAAGTTAATGATTATAAATACTTACCTAATATAGGTTAGATACATAAGACAAGTTTTTATTGACTTACAAAGAGATCTGGACTCCTGCACAATAATGGCAGGAGATTTTGACAACACATTGTTAATTTATAATACACCCATTCTGAAAGTGACTATATAACAGAAAGTGAATTACTCTTTAGTATTTACATAGTATCTCACAGACCTAAATGAAATATTGGTTGACTGTTTGTTTATTATTTTCATCCTGTATTCCTTTCTGTCTCTGTTGTTAAGTATAATTGATGGCATAAAAGAGGTTTTTGATACTTTTTTAAGATTGCATTCCAGCCTGGGCAATAGAGCAAGAATTCTGTTCTCTCTCCCACTTTTTCTTTCTCTTTCATTTTTTCTCTTATTAAAAAACAAAAACAAAAACAAAAACACTTTTACACTGTTGGTGGTAGTGTAAATTAGTTCAATCATTGTGGAAGACAGTGTGGTGATTCCTCAAGGATCTAGAAATAGCAATACCATTTGACCCAGCAATCCCATTACTAGGTATATGCCCAAAGGATGATAAATCGTTCCATTATAAAGACACATACATACGTATGTTTATTGTGGCATTGTTTACAATAGCAAAGACCTGGAACCAATCCAAATGCCCATCAATGATAGACTGGACAAAGAAATGTTGCACATATTCACCATGGAATACTATGCAGCCATAAAAAACGATGAGTTTGTGTCCTTTGTAGGGACATGGATGAATCTGAAAACCATCATTCTCAGCAAACGGACTCAAGAACAGAAAACCAAACACTGCATGTTCTCACTCATAAGTGAGTGTTGAACAGTGAGAACACATGGACACAGGGAGGGGAACATCGCACACGGGAATATGTTGTGGGTGGGGGACTAGGGGAGGGACAGTGGGGGGCAGGGAAGTTGGGGAGGGATAACACTGGGAGAAATGTCTGATGTAGATGATGGGGGGATGGAGACAGGAAACCATGATGCCATGTGTGTACCTAAGCAACAATCCTGCAAGATCTGCACATGTACCCTAGAACTTAAAGTACAATTAAAAAAATAAAAATTATAAAAAGGCTAGTAGAGACAGACAAAAAAAGATGAATATTCTGTTGCTTGGGAGTGAAGTTTTATGAAGTCAAATTGGTTGATATTGTTCATGTTTTCTATATCTCTACTGATTTTCTATTTTTAATAATAATTACTGAGAAAGAAATAAAATACATAATGTGTCATAATTTTTGCATCAAACATATATATTTAAAAATTTTTAAATATTTTTAACAGAGATCCAAGTTACCAACTGATGCAAATTCCTTTCGGCCTAAAGATATTTCATTAGTATTTCCTATAGTATGGTTCTAGCAATGAATTGTGTCAGTTTGGCTTATCTTTATTTTCTCTTACCATTTGAAGAGTTTGGTGGCTATAGAATTCTTGGCTGACCATTTTTTCTCCTCAGCAATTTGAATTTATTGTTCTATTGCTGTCTGGCCTCCATTGTTTCTGATGCAAAGTCAGCCATCTTGTATTGTTTTACTGTTTATGCAATCTGTCATTTTCCTCTTGCCACTTTCAAAATTTTCTCCTTGTCTTGCAGTTTGACTATGATGTTTTTGGGTATGGCTTTGTTTGTATTTAGCCAACTTGATTTTTTTTTAGCATCTTGATGTGTAAGTTAATATTTTCACAACATGAAGTTTGGATCCACTGTTTCTTCAAATTTGTTTCTACTCTTTTTTTTTTTCCTTTCCTTTGGACCCCATTTTTACACATGCTGAAATACTTAATATTGCTCCACATATGTCTGACATGCTATTCATTTTTCTCCCATCCCCTTTTTCCTTGGATTTTTTGTTTGTTTGATTGGTTGATTTTGGACTGACTGGGTAATCTATTGATCTATATTCAAATTCACTGATTCTTTCTTCTGACATCTCAAATCTGAAGGTAAGCTTATCTAGTGAATTTTTAATTTCAATTATTTTACTTTTCAGTTGCAGAATTTCCATGTGCCCTTTTTCATAGCTTCTATTTTTCTATTGAGATTTCTTATTTTAACTCATTGTTAGTGTATTTTCTATTAATTTTTTGAACATATATGTTGAAGTCTTGTTATACTAAAATCTAACATTTGAGCCTACTTGGAGTCAGTTTCTATTGACTGTGTGTCTGTGTTAAAACTATATTTGTTCTGTTTCTCTGAATGTCTAATAATTTTTAAAGTGAAAATTGGACATGGTAAATAATACACTGAAGCAAATATATTTATTTTATTTTTTTCCCCAAGGGTTGTTTTGCGTTTGTTTTGGTAAATTACCTGTATTCAAGCTGAGAAATGTCTACACCATGACAAACAACTTCTGATGTCTTTGCTCAGATTTATGTTTGCTTTTTTTTAGCCTCATTCCATAAGTCTTCCTGTGCCTACATAGCTTAGCTGTTGGCTAATTATTTGGCAAAGATGATACTTAGACATTTCTAGCCCATAAAGCTTCTATCCTTTGACACTCAAGCTGTGTGTAAGTTGAGGAGTGCTTTCAAAGGCACAGCCAATTGTAAAGTCCCCTTTGGTCCTCACTTTTAATGAGCTCTCTGGGCTCTCCCCATACATGTGTAGTTTGGCAATTATCCAGAGATTTGTAGAAAGTTTTATTTCAGCCCATCTATGGCTTTCACTTCCAATATCTCACATTTAAATTTCTAGCTGGTTGCCATCTTCCTTGAATTGAAATAGTTACACTATCTGATAAGGCTACAAGTTTTATGCTCCTACCCCAAACTGAATCTGTCATCTCCAGCTGGAAAAGACAGGTTTTCACCACCTGTTAACAACAGATCAACTACTACTGGATAATGGTCTTTACCACTTGAGCTGTGGAAGAGAAAGGATGAGAAACTTTTCAGTTAAGTAGCCCACAGTCTTACTTCATGCAGTAGCAGTTTTTCATGAGTAGACTTTCCTTAATTTGTTGCCTGCCTTTGGTCATCTTCTAGTACCTTGTGATGGTTGTTTTTAATGGTTTTGTCCAGTTCTTTTTTTAAATAATTTTCTGCTCAGAGATAAGGAAGAAATTTAACACAGACCTAGTCATCCTATCCAGGAACTTAGAAGTATAACTACATAATTGCAGACCATCAAACATTTTTAAAGAGCAATACTAAGGCCGAGTGCAGTGGCTCACGCCTGTAATCTCAGCACTTTGGGAGGCCAAGGTGGGCACATCATGAATTCAGGAGATTGAGATCATCCTGGCCAACATGGTGAAACCCATCTCTACTAAAAATACAAAAATGAGCTGGACGTGGTGGCGTGCACTTATAGTCCCAGCTACTAAGGAGGCTGAGGCAGGAAAATCACTTGAACTTGGGAGGCAGAGGTTGCAGTGAGCCAAGATCACACCATTGTACTCCAGCCTAGTGACAGAGCGAGACTCTGTCTCAAAAAAAAAGGGGGGGGTGGGGGCGCAATACTAAAAGTGATTAGATTCTAAAGATCTTCCAAACATGTAACCCACAAGACGAACAAGAAACAAGAACAGCAGAAAAAGTCTATTCTAATGTTTTGCAAATAGTGCCATTGGTTGTCTACAGAGAAGCCTTTCTCTCTACTTCTTTCTTTCTTTCTTTTTTTTTTTTTTTTGAGACACAGTCTCACTCTTGTGGCCCAGGTTATAGGGCAATGGTGCAATCTCAGCTCACTGAAACCTCCACCTTCTGGGTTCAAGCCATTCTCCTGCCTTAGCCTTCCAGGTAGCTGGGATTACAGGCACCCACCATTACACGTGGCTAATGTATTTTTAGTAGAGGTGGTCCTTCACCATGTTGGTCAGGCTGGTCTCTAACTCCTGACCTCTACTTATCCACCTTCCTCAGCCTCCCAAAGTGTACTTCTTCCTTTCTAACAGAATCAGTATGTGTTCACATATTGTAAGATACATAGTTCATGTGTTTCGTATGTTTCTTCCTAGTTTTAAGGGATGACTATTAATCCTAGTCAATCGTGATTAATATCCATTTAGAATGGATCCATTTATAAGCATGGTTTTATGATACATCCTTGGCCAATGAAATAAGAGGAGAACCCTGCCAGGTGGCTTCTGGAAAGGTTTTCTCTTTCTCATATAAAGGGACATAAGACAGAAATTCACTCACTGTCCTACTTTCAGAAGATTTTGGATGAAGATATAATACTTGGAACTGCTCCAAGATGACAAAGCCAAAGACTGGATTGGTGATATGATGGGGTCACGAACCATCCCAGTTTGCCTGAGACTGTACCTGTTTTAGCACTGGAAGTCCTCTGTCCCAGGAAATTTTTCAGCCTTGGAATAACCAGAACAGTTGGTCTCCCTACATTGCTCTGCTGCTGAATTGACCAACCAACACTGGTGTGACCCTACTACCGGACTTCTTAAAATATGAATAATTTATTCGCTATTCTTTAAGTTATCGCTAATTGAATAGCAGATTCAATTGGTTACTTGCCATATGCATAGTAGATACTATATGCCTTCTATGAATAGTAGATTCAACTGGTTACCTGCCATGTGCATATTTGGATACTATAATAGTTAGGACACTTACTAGTATAGTTAGTTACACCATGGATGTACAGCCAAAAGTGTCCTATTATAGTACCCAAATATAAACAGTATTAACCAATTCATCCTTGTATACCCATTCACAAGTTAAAAGAATCTGCCCTAGGAAGTTTTCTTTTCTTTTTTTAGAGGGAATGGGGAAGAAGATGGTGAGGAAGAAAAAGTGGGGATACAGGCAGGTTGGGAGACAGGCAAGGAAGAAGATGGGCAGGGAAGAAGACAGATGGAAGAAGTAGTGGGGAAGAAGACAGTGACAGGGAAGAAGACAGGGAGAGGGCGCCGGGGAGGAAGCTAAAGAGAGAGAGAGCAGAGGGAGGAAGCTAAGGAGAGGGAACAGGGAAGGAAACCTGGAGAAGGGGTCTGACCTAGAAACTTTCGATGCATACTAGCAATGTACATCGTAACTGCAGTGGTGGCCAATGTCAGTTATCCATTGAGAGAAAATAAGCTGTGTGAAATCAGAGACCATATCCATCTTGTAAGGAGCTGTATTCCCCATCATTCTCAGTCGTCAGCACATGGCAGGTAGCCAATAAATATTTGGTGAATGAATATTACTCATTACTTTGACTGAAAATTCTCGAGCAAATAGAAAAGGGGCCCCTGGTGCCAGTAAAGTGAATTAAACAGTGAAGTAAACTTTAGAATATTTATTTGTAGGCAAATCTGGTGTACCACAAGTCAGAACGGGCCAGAGGATCTGAAATCTTGTTGGGGAAGGGTAAATCAGAAGAGCAACAGAGGGAAAGCTGGCCTAGCATCTGGGAGGTCGAGGGTGAGGAAGAGGATATAGCTCATGAATAACTCCAGAGATTAATAGAAAAGTGTACATTTAAGTAGAGTTAAAGTTTGTGGGTAGCTACAAGTTGGAGAATGCGTAATTTTAATTAACTATGGAATATTGTAACATGATCAGGAAGGGTAGACCTCAGGTTTATCTGAATGATGCAGGTGGTGAATGGTGCCGTAGCAGGGGCCGCCATGGGTCCATGGGGAGAAGGCAAAGTGGCTCACATGAAGATTGGGAGTGGACAGCCAGTCCAGATGCCTGGTGGGAGACCCTGGCAATGGCTTGAGGGGGCAACCAGCAGGAGCCAAGGTGAGGCTGAGTCAGCCAGGGGAGTGGCGCTGAGAGCAGAACTGAGCCAAAAGAACAGCTCATGAATTCAACAGCTACAGACCTCAGCTTCAGGGATCAGCAGGGTGCACAGCAAACTACTAGACAGGGCACTGTCCCAGAGACAACGATTAGAAGATACTATACTTAAGACCCTGAGTTCCCTTTCTCTGCTCATGTCTTTACTCTACCTTACAGAGAAAGGCAAGGGAGGGAAAGTCTATCTGAGAGGCAGGACTGTTTGATTTAATAGTCAATATAAAATACCAAATTGGACTAAGCTTTAAACCAGTTGGACATTTTACTATTTTTTCACTGCTAGCCAGTGATGGGGAGCTTATGAGGAAGACTGTAATAGATATAGGCTAAGTAAAGAAGTCTTATTTTTTCCATACATGAGTTGTTGTTAAGTTTCTTGGCCCTCCTCCCCTAGATACATATTCCATGTGGACTGTAAGGGGAAAAGAAGGAGCATGGCTTTCCAGGAAAACTGGAGCAGGAGAGCAGAAGTGCTGGAGCAAGAATGAAATCAACAGACTTCCTGGATTACTCAGAATGAATGTCTCTGAGGCCATAGCAGTGGGAGTTCTGATCCAGAAAACACTGGGGCAAATCTGAATCTGCTTCGGTGATTCAATCCAGGGCTGTTCAACAGTGTTATTCGGCTTCCCTCTGCTCCTAACCTCTTTTCTTCACTATTCTTTAACATGAACAATTGGCTCTGTGTACATTTTCAATGTGTGTGGCCCACTGGTTGGGTAGGGAGTCAGGGGTTAGATAGCCAAGCTTCCCTTTCATCCTTGGGTCTCATTTCCTACTCTGGTTGGAAATCCCAGAGTTGCAGTGATAACTTAATTTGTACTAAGGCATCTGATGCTAATAGTATTTTCTTCTCCAAGGTATTTATGTGTACACTTGAAAAAAATCATCAAAATCTAGAGTCATGAATTTGTAAGGTGACAGTTTACATAGTGGCTCTAAAGTGTCCTATATACAAGAATAACCTGGGAAATATGTTTGAAGACAGTGGAAGACAGTGATTTATAAGACACCAAGGAGAAGAAATTCAAAAGGAGTGGGGACCCAGCGAGGTCACTGATGGCTTGAGAAACATTGATAATAAGAGGCAGACCAGACTCCCAGACTCCTAGACCATAAGCAACTCCAGTGTCCTTGTCATAGACCATCATAGCATTTTGCAGTGTGGTCTATGCACAAACTCCATTAGAATCACCAGGGGAACCTATTTAAGCTGAATATTCCTGTCCAGGTGCAGTGGCTCATACCTTAATCCCAGCACTTCGTGAGGCTGAGGTGGGCAGATCACTTGAGCCCAGGAGTTCAAGATCAGCCTGGCCAACATGGTGAAACTGCGTCTCTACTAAAAATACAAAAATTAGCCAGGTGTGGTAGTGGGTGCCTGTAATCCCAGCTACTCAGGAGGCTGAGGCAGGAGAATCGCTTGAGCCTGGGAGGTGAAGGTGCAGTGAGCTGAGATCGCCCCACCGCACTCCAGCCTGGGCTGCCTCAGAAAAAATAAGTAAAAGTAAATAAAATAAAATAAACTGAAAATTCCTGAGATCCACTCTTTGTCTCTCTTTCTTTTTAAAAAAATTCTCTTTCTTTTTTTTCATTCTTTCTCTTTCGTAAGTACATGTAACATAAAATGTGTCATTTTAACCATTTTTTTAGTATTCAGTTCAGTACTATTACCTGCATTCACAATGTTGTGCAATATCTCCATTGTCCATTTCCAAAAGATTTTCATAATTCCAAATAGAAATTGCACCCATGAAACTAAAAGTCCCCATTTCCCCCTCCCTTTCCCACTGGTAGCCTCTATTCTACTTTCTGTCTCTGTGAATTTGCTGAGGCCCGCTCTTGACCTTCCTGGGTTGTCCTCTCAGAGCCAGGATGGCAAAACTGACAAGTGAATCTGCATTTAAATAGAAAATTCCTAGGTCCACCGTTTCCCCTCCCCTCCCCTCCCCTCTTTTCTCCTCCCCTCCCCTCCCCTCTTCTCCCCTCCTCTTCTTTTCTTTTTTTCCTCTCTCTCTCTTTCTTTCACTGCGATTAATTACACATGACATAAAACTTATCTTTGTAACCATTTTTGAGTGTTCAATTCATGACTTCATGACTTCCAAGATGACTGTGGCTGGCAGTGCCAGGTGCTCCAAATGCGTCGGGACCCTTGTTCCACCTTTGGCTGTTGCCCTCACCACAGCCATGAATGGATGCTCCTGCCCCACCTACTTCACAGAGAGGCTTCTTCCTCCTTGGTGGTGTGAATTCCTGAGTACCTGAAGGCTGAAAGCACTGATGTCCTGGTCCCTTCCATTTCACAGAGGAATTGCGAATATCAGGTTTATTTCACTTACTGTCTGTTAGGGACATCATACCACAGTTTATCTAGGATTCCAGCCTTGGTCCAAAGAATAATAAGACCTGTGAGATCAAAACATACTCATCAGTTCTTCTCAACACTTTCTTCAGAGTGAGTCCTTCTCCACATGACATATTGTGTAGGAGATAAAAGCTGTTCCTGGTTTCCCAGGGTAGAGGGGTCATAGAAGTGCTGTCCTTGGAGTAATCAGATGTAAAGTGGGTATTCCTTTTCCCCTCATACCTCAGGTACCTTGATTCTTCATGTCAGCATCTTCCTTGACATCCTACCCCTACAGCAGCCCTTTTTCCTTTCTCTTCTTCTTTTTCTTTTGAGACAGAGTCTCGCTCTGTCACCCAGGCTGGAGTGTGGTGGCACAGTCTCGGCAACCTCCGCCTCCTGGGTTCAAGTGATTTTCCTGCCTCAGCCTCCCAAGTAGCTGCAATTACAGGCACCCACCACCCCGCTCGAATAATTTTTTTATTTTTAGTAAAGGCAGGGTTTCACTATGTTGGCCAGGCTCATCTCAAACTCCTGACCTCAGGTGATTTGCCTGCTTTGGCCTTCCAAAATGCTGGGATTACAAGCGTGAACCATTGCGTCCAGCCTCCCTGCAGCCCTTTACATGTGCCTGGGTAAGTGAGGACTTCCTTGGATTTCAGTTGCATGTATGTCCAAGATTCATGACTCTAAATAGTATTATGCAGTTGGTTTGAATATATTAGGAGTTTGAGTTCACACAGATATTAAGAAAGTTCTTAACATCTCTTACAAATTATCAGACATTTCCCTACATTTTTGTAGGGAAAAATGCACTTTAAAAAAAATGCACTTTAATGCTGCAGTTTCAAATTTAGAATTTCATTGAAGAAATCCTTCTAGAGTTGGGCTTGCCAACATGTGGATTGAACTCCCTGTGATTCAATGCTAACTGCTTAGAAAATGGATTCTTTTTCCCCTTGGGTGTGAACTAAATCTTACAAAGCTGTATTTGACAAATGATCTAAAAGCAGACAAATTTAGTTCCCACTGAATTACACAGGGGTTTGAAAAGTAAAAGTGCTTGCTAGGACGATTTTATAGCTTAAGTAACTGAGTTGATTGGTTAGTGTAAAATACATCCAAGTTTTTCCTTGTGCCTTCTCATTTCTTCTAAGCATGAGCTCTTACTTTGTAAAAGGATGTATTCTTTGTATTTTAATGAACTATCACCATATTTGATTTTCTCAGTATTGAGATTTCTGTTCACATGTGGTTTTGAGTTAGTAAGGAGAGGCAGAGAGAGTTGAGGGGTAGGAGAGGAGAACAGAAGACAGTGATTTGAAATTGCGGCTCCTTCCTCTCTTGTTCATTTTAAGCAAATGCTCATAATGCTTTCTGGGATTTTTCAGGATTTTCCCCAAAGCTGGTATTTTCCTTCTGTGTCTTACGAAGCTTCAAAAGGCAAAAGCTCTGACGAAGTCGTGTTTATATTGTCCTCAGCCAGGCACACATGTTGGACCCAGAGGCACTGAAAACATCAGAAACAGCTATTGAATGATGGCGATCTTACTTCAAAAGAAAATTTTAGGCAAGCTTTTCTTTCTTTTCCTCCTTACCCAAAAGCAGGCCTTCTTATCCCTTCACAGGGACTTTCCAGGTGAGAAGGAGAGCAGAGAAATAAACACACAACCGAGGTCACAGCCTAATATGGTTTGGATTTGTGTCCCTGCCCAAGTCTTATGTCAAGTTGAAATCTTCAGTGATGGAGGAGGGGCACATGGGAGGTGATTGGATCATGGAGGTGGATTTTCCCCTTGCTGTTCCTGAGATAGTGAGTGGGTTCTCAACAGATCTGGTTGTTTGAAAGTGTATAGCATCTCCTGCTTTGTTTTTCTTGCTCCGGCTCTGGCCATGTAAGATATGTCTGCTTCCCCTTCACCTTCCACCATGATTGTAAGTTTCCTGAGGCCTCCCCAGCCATGCTTCCTGTGCCGCCTGTGGAACCGTGAGCCAATTAAACCTCTTTTCTTTATAAATTAAATTACCCAGTCTCAGTTTTTTATAGCAGTGCAACTATACACAGCCTATTAGCAAAACAAAGGCAAAGACTCTAGCTGTCCTCATCTTTCCTTTTTAGTTAACTCTTGTTTCTATGTCATCAGATCAATATATAAAGATCGTGGAGAAATCTTTCTTGGCACTTCTTTATAAAAATACACTCCTATTAAAATTTAATGATGTTCTATTAGGACAAAGTTGTTTGAACCAGCTTGTCTTCCATTTCTTATTTTCTTAGGACTACGTACATGTTCATATCACAATTTACACGACTAAAGTGCATTCTCTCAAATATTTGAGAGATTATTTTAAGAACGTGACAATATCCAGATGACTTGTACCCTATTGATTCACTTGCTTGTCCTATCAACATTCACTCAACAAATGCTCATGGGATCCCTCTCATGTCAGTGCTAAGGATGTAAGCACAAATAACACTGGCTCCATTTCTCAAGTTGCCTGAAGGCTTTGTATACTGCCCTGTTTTTTATTTGAAATCTTGCTGTGCTTTGATAAAGGGGATCAGGTGCAGTGGCTCATGCTTGTAATCCTGGCAGTTTGGGAGGCTGAGGCAGGTGGATCACAAGGTCAGGAGATCGAGACCATCCTAGCCAACATGGTGAAACCCCGTCTCTCCTAAAATATAAAAAATTAGCCAGGCATGGTGGCGCATGCCTGTAGTCCCAGCGACCCAGGAGGCTGAGGCAGGGGAATCACTTGAACCTAGGAGGCGGAGACTGCAGTGAGCCGAGATCACGCCACTGCACTCCAGCCTGGGTGACAGAGCAAGACTCCGTATCAAAAAAAAAAAAAAAAAAAAAAAAAAAAAAAAAAAAAAAAAAAAAAAAAAAAAAAAAAAAAAAAAAAAAAAAAAAAAAAAAAAAAAAAAATGACAAAGGACCAATTAAATAACTTAGTATTTCTATGATCCTTTCCACAAGGAAGCTTTAAAACTTAATTTCTGTTTAGGGTATTCATATTCTTCTCACCTCCCCTAATCAAACCAAATATTCCTCTGATTGTTGTATTTTCAACATGAAGTGGTAACAAAAAGTACATCTCAGTCAAAGTAGAAGTTCTGCAATCGTTCATTCATCAAGTACTTGTTTACTATGTTGGTCTAGACATTGTTCCAGCATTGTGGAGAGAGAGGAGTGAAGAAGACAGGAAAGGTCTCTGCCCTTCAGGAGTTTCTATGCTCTGAGAGGAGGATGACACCACTAGCTGCTTGTCCAGTAACCTCCTGCTGCCTTATTCTTAGCGATTAGAGCCCTAATGTAGTACAGGTTCATAATGTACACCATTGAAAATATCAGCTTCATCTTCCTCCAACTTGAGGATAGCAAACTGACCCATTTTGGCATAAGCCTGTCATCAGATAGGACTTCTTTAAAAGATTTCAGTCATGCTCCTTTGCCTTTTGCTCCTCACTCTTCATCCTTTTTGCCTAGACACATGAAAGTGATGCCTGAAAGTGGAGCAGCCATCTTCTCTTGTGACTATGAAAGCCACACTCATATAGCGAGACAGCAGGGAGCTAGAAGAAATCTGGTTTCTTGGTGCTGCCAGGGGAGTAATGCACCCCTTATTTAGAGATACACAAGTGCCTACACTTGGTGGTAGCGGTTCTGTCATCTGATATCAGAAACCCAATCACCAGTTAGGGTGAGTCTAACTGTTGCAGGTTGGAGTCCCTAGAGGCAGACTCTGAAGCAGTGATTTGTACACAGAAAGAGTATTAAGGAGTGTCCTTGTGACAGCACCTGTGGATCACACAGAAGGAAAAATTCCAAGCCTAGGATGGCCTTTCAGACTTGTTTCCAGGTAGATAGATGCAGCTGGGCCTTCATGCACGTGCAATGTCCCATCATTGAATGCAGGTGCTCAAGGAAAGGGATATGACTTTAGGTGAGACATCTTTTTCCAGATCAGTCACTTCCTGAAAACGGCTGACAATGGGATGTTGTCTCTGTGGACAGCACTTTCAGAAACATGGAAAATAAGTTCTTCATTCCTAAAGGAGAATCGGGGAAGCACATTACAACACCCACAGCCGTCCATCCTCTACGTCCCTCAAATATACTTATAAATACAAATTCCACAAGGAGCCCCCTTGGATTCCATCAAGTCTCTTTTCCTGGGAGAAACTTATAAGGGAAAGGTTAACAGGGTGAACTACGGCCCCGAAAATATTTAATAGAAAGGAAGAGTTACATCCGGTCTCGGAGTTGCCACTGAAGCTCATTAAATCCTTCTTCTATTATTCATTTTACATTCCCCTCACCTTCAGCTGGCATGTCTCAGTGGCCCACCTGGTAGTGTGACCCAGATCTGTACCACTGAGGGCTCTGAGCTGCTGGTCACAATGCCTTACTCAGGCCACCACTGCAGCACTCACGCATCAGCCATCAAAATCAGACGAGGGACTATTGAGAGATGATTAAGTGCATCACCAAGTACCAGACACCTTCTTTCCTGCCTTCATTATACAAGAGCAGCCAACCATCTCCTAATGATCAGGGTCCACTGTCTGTAACAAGGCAGTTGCTCCTTTTCTTTCCTGCTTGTCCTTTGGCTCGTGAAGCCCTAAGTGTGTGGACAATAGCCACAGCTTATAAATCAATGGGGCTAATGATGTGTTTTCCTTGGTAGAAGCATTTCTGTTTGTGAATTAGAATCTCCAAACCCACAGAGCACAGAATTGCAGAGACAAGAAGCACAGATCCCCCGACTAAATGACTGAGGCTGATGCTAAGCTAATGTGATAAATGAGAGTGTTTAGAGAAGTCCCTTCTGTGAAAATGACATTGATACTGAGAGCTAAAGGATGAGAATGATGCAGTCAGAAGAGCTGGATAAAGACTTTCCTAGATAGCAACAAAAAGAAACTGCAAGTGAAAAATCTAAAGTCAGAACAAATTTAATTTGTTACAAATCAGTGAATCCATACTGTAGAGAATGGGGGAAATGGGTATAAAGTGCACTTGCAGAGGTAGGCAGGAGCCAGATTATGTGTGATCTTCGAGATGATAGTGAGGACTTCACATGTTTTCTAAATATGAGGCAAAACCATCAAAAAGTTGTAAGTGGGCCTAGTGCAGTGGCTCATACCTGTAATCTCAGCACTTTGGGAGGCCAAGGCAGGTAGATTGCTTGAAGCCAGGAGTCCTAGACCAGCATGGGCAACATGGCAAAACCCCGTCCTTGCAAAAAAAAAATGAAAGAATTAGCAAGGCATGGTGGTGCATGCCTGTAGTTCCAGCAACTTGGGAGGCTGAGGTGGGAAGATATCTGAGCCCGGGAGGTCGAGGCTGCAGTGAGCTGTGATTGCACTGCACTCCAGCCTGGGCAATGTGAGACGTTGTCTCAAAAAAAAAAAAAAAAAGTTATATGCAAAAGAATGTCACTGTGAGGTTTCCAAGGATAAAACGAAGAAACTGAGGCCAGCACCAAGATAATCCAATGCAAGGGAATTTATTCAGGCTCCTGGGTGAGGTTCTGAGGTCCGGACAGGAGGGGCCAGAGAAGTCGCACTGACTTCTCTCAGACAGGGGGTTTTACAGGGAGTGACTTGGGCTATTTTTTAGAAAGTCTATTTTTAGACCGGGGGTTTTTATAGGGAGTGAAACAGCTCAATTGGTTGAGGGAGAGCAAGACTGCTATTGGGTAAGTTACAAGCCTTGACTTAGGACTTGGCTTGTTGTTGGTTGGAATTACTTGCCTGCTATTGGTCATTAAAGCTTGACTGCTATTGGTTGTTAAAACTCGGCTGCTATTGGTTAAGGCTTAGCTGCTATTGGTTGTTAAGGCTTAGCTGCTATTGGTTGTTAAGGTTTAGCTGCTATTGACTTTTAGGAAGCTATGGGTGCAGCACTCTGTTTGCATACTGGGCTCTTTAAGGGAAGACCAGGCTGTGCGAGCAAGGGAGAAAGGAACATGTCTGAGCATGTCTGAGCTTGCTCAGGGCTTGTGAAAGGGAAAAGGGGGGAGGGGTGCGTCCAGGCTCCCAGCAAGGCAACCGGCCTTACATTTTGACCTTTTGATGATAGATAGAGGGCGCCGCTCTTTCTGACTACTTCCTGCTGAATAGGGGCGAAGTAAGGGGGACAGGTCAGTTGGCTGGTGCCTCGACTGAGAGCCGGACAAAGGGATGAAGCAGCATTTGGTTGACGGCTACTCGTTCAATTTCTCGCATACAAGTTTGTAGGAACCTGAGAAGAAAAGGGGCCATTAGTAATAGTAAACAAATTACAATGATAGGAGTGATGACTGGGGTTAGCCAAGTAAGCATGGGATGCCACCAGCTTAGAGATAAAACTCCTGTATTTGGCTTTTTGCGGAGGTCTTCCTGGAGGC